>JBBPRX010000036.1:0-32855 GCA_038093195.1 Boletus fagicola
CACCGAAGGCTCTGGAGGAGGTGGTGGGGGGATCGAGTCCCAGCTTCTCCTCCTCGCCCTCCTCGCCATTCCCTAGCGAATCAAGTCCCGCCGTGTCATCGTTGCCGTCTACTTGCAACCCTTCGACAGTGGGCGCCAGTCCACCTACGACGGTCGGTGGCCTTTCTGTTACTCCCGCTTTCCCCACCCCCAACTCGTCCAGCAGCACTACCCCACCGAGTAGCCCAGCATTGGGAGGTATGTCATTGATAAACTACTCGCCGTGCCGAGTGTATGAGGCTTGAGGCATCTCAGGTATTAGTGGCTCGTCACACAGCATTTCCGTGACGCCTATCGCGAAGACTTCTGGTCTTGCCACGGTGGTCGGCATCGTTGCCCTCGGCGGATCTATTCTGTGAGGAACAGCCTCGAAAATGCTCCACATTCGTTCTTTCGATGTTGTTCTTGCTACTTCTTACATAATACCATCCAACATGATGTCTTGGCATCAAGCTATTTCTCTCACTCTATCCTTTTTCCTTGTTCTCACTCATCCGTTTGTCCTACTCTGTCTCAGGCCTCCTTTCGTCACTCACCGGTCGGCTTATCATACCTCTCCTCAGCTGTTGTCTATGTTGACTCCGAAACAAGGTCCAAGGAGCAGAAACAAATCTATACTTCTTCGGCGTGCCATGATTCTTGAAATGTGTTGACTCTTAGCCAAGGCGACCATCAAATCTCGTACTGGAAGGATCAAAGATGAGTAGATTCGAGGATCACACGATCCTTACATGTCTCGAACTTTTGGTCCCATCGTACGTGGTATGTGGGCGAAATAGCAATATACAACAATTTACATGCTGTATAGGCTGGGATCCGGACATACATCATGAGATACACTTCGAAGGGGACGGCAGGCCCTGCCGAGTATCACTCAGTGAGCGCGTCGGGTTGGAGCACTGACATAACACACATGGCAGACAAAAAAAGAGCTGTTCTACCTCCCACTGTTCAACCAAGTCTTTGCCATACTGGCGGAAACTCAAGGAAATGACATTGAAGACTGGTCCTCCTCTAAAGACAAGTGCTACACTGCCTGGAACATGATGCCTTTGGGGAGAATAACTCGAAATTCAACTAAACGAGTCGTGCACAGGTCGGAGAGCATGATTTTCGCCATCGTGTGATTGACCAGCTGTATATAGGTTGTGGGCTTCCTCAACATGAAGTTGATTGATCTTGCTCGTCTAAACCCGGAGCCCCGTCGAATGAGTCACGCCATTGGATCAAGAAAGGTGGCCTTTGTACATTCCAGGTTGTCATGGAGGGACGATGAGGAGTAGGCTGAAGTTTGAACCACTGATTGATGCAGCCTTACATAATGACGCCGTGATGCCCGTCGAACGCCTCTTCCAAGTTCACTAGCAAATATTTCCCTTATCTCTCGATTCTAATTTTTCAGCTCTTCTGCGATTGGCTAAAAACTCCGAGGTCGATATTATGTGCTGGCGACTTTACCAGACCGTCTTGCGTCATTGGTCCAGGACGGACATCAGACTGGTTACTAGACTAGCTGCCAGTGGGAACATCTTGGCAAACGTTGTTCGCGACCTGAATGCTGTGGCCGCCATATTGGCAGGGGGAGTCTCTTGTTGTGAACAATGCGTAACGTCTTACGCCAGTTTGATGGTAAACCCTGATTACTACTATAAAGCAAGAAAACCAATGACTCAAAGATTCATCAAAACCTGAACCAGTGGCACGCGTTCAGATGTTGCGACTCCTCTTCGCCCTACTACTGTGCTTCCATTGGGTCGCTGGAGATGATGCAGCTCGGCTTGCGCGTCACTATAATTCAGCCGCAACATCACATGTCCTCTCTCAGCTCTTGACACGCTCCAAGTTCGCGCTGAGGGCCATTGGAAATGGTTGCCTCAACGGATGGTGTGAGTTGGGTATTTTCATGTTTCCACGTCCCCGCTTGACGATGGAATCTGCCTAGATCCTTGTTCAAACTTCCCCAACACATGCGCTCCAGATGGTAGTTACTGCGTATGTTGATTTATGATGCGTTGAACTTGGAAATTCAATGAAATTACCCAGTGCAGCGCAACATCGACCTGCCCAGACAACACCAATGTCCGTTTGTTGCAAGCCTTTCATTTACTCCCACACGTACTGACTTTATCGACACCATAGTGCCTCGGAACCGATCAGTAAGACCATCGCAGTGTCATATACTGAGATCTGAACTATCCGTTCCAGATGTTGCCCACAAGATGCTCAGACTTGCGGTGGACAAACCTGCTGTGAGTCCGGATCGACATGTTGCAGTGGCAACAAAGATTGCTGCGCCTCGGGCTCCTTTTGCTGTAATGACTCCCTGGGTGCATGTATGTGGCATTCGTGGCACCCAGAGCGGTAGACTAACATGTATGGAAGGTTGCCCTGACGGGTCCTCCTGTACCCCTGGAAGCTATACCTGCACTGGGGTCGGAGGCTCTGGAGGTGGTGGAAGTGATGTGGGATCAAGCTCAAGTCCCAGCTTCTCCCCCTTGCCGTCATCGTCATCATCGTCATTCCCTAGCGAATCAAGTCCGACCGTGTCATTGGTCGCGCCCACCTTCAACCCTCTGACATTGACCACCAGTCCACCTACGACGATCGGTGGTCTTTCTTTTACTCCCGCTTTCTCCACCCCCAACTCGTCCAGCAGCACTACCCCATCGAGTAGCCCAACTTTGGGAGGTAGGTTTTTAATAAACTACTCGCCGTCCCGAGTGTCTGAGGCTTCAGGCATCCCAGTTACTAGTGGTTCGTCACACACCATTTCCGTGACGTCTATCGTGAAGACTGCTGGTCTTGTCGCGATGGTCGGCGTCATTGCCCTTGGTGGATTTATTCTCTAAGGAACAGCCTCGAAAATACTCTACATGATACGGCATCCCAAAATGATGTCTTGGCGTCAAACTATTTCTCTCGTTCTATCCTTCTTCCTTGCTTTCATTCGTAGCTGTTTGTCCTACTGTATTTACACTTTGTTTTGGTTCTCCTTTCATCGTTCACCGGTGGACCTATTATACCTCTCCTCAGCTGTTGTATATTTTACCCTACTTTGACTCCGAAACAAGGTGCAAGGGGTAGAAACAAATCTATACTTCTTCGGCGTGCCATGGTTCTTGCAATATATTCAATCTTGGCCAAGGCGACCATCAAATCCTCAAATCTCGTACTGGAAAAATCAATCAAAGATGAGCAGATCCAAGGATCACATGATCTTTAATGCCTCGCACCTGAATGGTTTTCGAAGCTGGTAACCCTCGGTCTACACGATGTCGTCATGTCAACTTATCAAACCCGTTTCATGAGAGTGGTGACTCACCAAACTCCATATGCGCTTCAGGAAAACTAACGTTCTTCAAGCTAAAGATCGCCGCAACGACTTGAGGCGCGAGCTGCGGCATGGTCTAGTTCCAGAGTTTCACAAAGACCAGAACACAGGTACCCATACCTTTGCGAAGATCTCCCGCGACATGATGCTATTCAAAAAGAATGGCATCAACCCCCATATCGCTACCTTAGAAGCATCGCCCTCACCCTCCTTGCTCACGAATATCAATGTTGTGATCTCCGATGATAAGCCAAGGCGGCGACGGCTACGCGCGCTATTAGAATGGGCGCTGCAGATGAGGTAGGTAGGTAACGTACTCCGTCCTGAACCTGACCAATTTGGGTTGAAAGGGATCAGAACAGGCACAAGGCTTCGTTGGTTGATAGAGCTCACATCCTCTCTGTGGGCTGCTTGCTAGTGAGCTTAAGTATCAAATGGGAAGTCGCTGAAGACCTACTCAGTGCGTCGTCGATCAACTTCATCAATGCACCATTCGCGCCGCCCTCTGTGACAATGGCACTCAACCGGATCAGTTTTGCCAAGTCTTTCCTCCGGCCAGGGTCAGCGTAATAATCAACCACAGAGGAGATGGCTGCAGAAAATAGTAGCGCGGAGGGTACCGTCTCAGCGAAGATGTTATATGCGATGGTTCGAATAGTAGAGTGTTGAACGCTCGCCAGGACGTTGGCAATGAATCGGTCGTTCTGCACGTTACTTGTGATGAGCGATGTGACCAGCATATCAGAGGCACCCTCAAGAGAGATCTGTTGCAGAGAGCTGGTTACTCAATGTTCATCGCTTCGATACAGTGCGAAACATACTGTTCCATCCTTGTGCCGTGTCAATCGGTTGCGAAGGTAGTACGTGATTTCGTTCGTAGCCTTGAGCGCCGCCTGGTATAGAGTCCAGTCACGAACTGAGTCGTCGTTGAGGTACATATATCTGGACAGCATCAGCGATATTTCTGCAATTGTACTTGACCTCCTACCTGGTCACATCAGCGAACAGTTCAAACCAATGCGCTACCGTGTGCCCTGTCCAAACACTGTCGAACACGGTGATAGGCAAACCAAGCTGACCCAAACATAAATGGTACCAGTTAGGCCTCTAGTCTTGGGACATACCACAAAGTTTGCGGCCCAATAGATAGGCACCCGGTTAATGACATCTTTGACTATGTCGACGACCTTGCGATCATGACTTGCTGATATAGACGCCTTTCTCACCAGGGATTCGAACATTTCTGTGAAGGACCCGACAGGAAGAGTCTCATCCATGATACTTTTCCGCACCTGGCCGTTTTGAGTTCCAATTATCTGCATACAACCAGCTTTGAATTTCGGAACTGACCTCGCTGAAATCTACTTCAACGCCTTTTGTAAGCCTCGACATGCGTTTCCTATACAGGATGTCTAACTGGCGATCGTTATCTTCAACCTGACTCGGCCTCGAGAAATCGTAATACGCATGCAAATCTGCTGATCGAGAAACGATATGAGGGCGCATGAAATCAGGTGTCATGAACGGAAAATGAGCATAGATCGAGCCAGCAGGATACTGGTCCGGCAGAAGATGGAACAAAAGTTTGCTGAGCATTCCTCCATCTGAGCCGTCGGCGGTGTTGACCATACAATGCTGGTATCCCCAGGATGTCAGGTTGTGTGCTAAGTAGGCATTAGGGACAGTGGACGGGATGGAAAAGAAGAGGTGCCGACGGGTGAAATCCACAGTTAGGAAGCGATCTCCACGGGTCAAGCATACCGCGTCTGCCAGGATAGCACGTGAAATAGTATATCCCGGACACAACCCAGCACCTGGAATAGGTGGCTTGGTTTCTTCGGCTTGCAAACCAACCTTCAATAACTTGAGCATTAGTCAACAGACATGAACTTGAGAACACAATACACGAACATGGAGTTCCAAATTATCAATATGTCCGTAGAGCTCCTCCGCTGCATACTATAGATAGTTGAGTAGATGAATGAACTGCGACAAGAGTCTTACGTGGATGATTGGGTCTGGATTCCATTCTTGAAAGGACCCGTATGCTGAACGAGCCGTGAGCGAATGAGGGTTATACTACGTCTCGAAATACTTACGTCGTAGACCGATGAACTTGCGAAACTCGTTGAGCTACGGATATTAATTAAACTGCATGATCACTTTAAAATAGTTCCTTACGGTGCAAGCTCCCCACTTCCTTCCCTGCTCTATGGTCAAGATCTCCACCACTCTCATCACAGGGGGACAACCTCTGGCACGAAACGCACCAGCCCTTCGTTCGGTCGCATCTTGCAATACACGGGCGAGGTCTTGGTCAGCGAAAATACCATCAGGGCCTCGCTGCAGTCTGGTGCCACACTAGATCACGAAA
Organism: Boletus fagicola; assembly: GCA_038093195.1. Classification (NCBI taxonomy): domain Eukaryota; kingdom Fungi; phylum Basidiomycota; class Agaricomycetes; order Boletales; family Boletaceae; genus Boletus; species Boletus fagicola. The sequence goes on from JBBPRX010000036.1 coordinate 5,745, forward strand.
CTAGAAACTATACGTGGATCGTAGAACATACCCGCCGAACGTCCAGGTCTTGACATCACCAGACGGCAAAATATTTTCCCGAACCACTTTTCTAAACTCCTTGGTAGTCACCTGCATGAAAAATGCATCGAGTTTGTAAGATGTTTGACGAGAAAAGGGTATACCGTTGTCAGGTTTCCATCCTTGAATAGTTCGCCAAACGATTCATTCAGCCACTCCTCATCCTGTTCACAGATGGTAGCATGCCAATGATAGAGTAAGTTGAACTCGATGGAAACAGCGTTTCCACCTCCCCGAGGAGACACATCATGATCGGATTCGCGAAATGACTGTTGGACGAACCCATCATCATCTATTCTCCGCAATTGAATAACAACGTACTGCAAGTGGGTCAAGGCGCCAAGTCAGGCCGTCCCTGACGAGTCCCAGGATGCCGCCGACATAATCCGCAAGGATAATCTGCATGAAGAACGCAGTATTGACCATCCTTGCTCTATGGTAAATTTCATCATCCTGTGCAAGTAGAGAGGTCCTCTCATTAGGGGGAGGCGAGGTAAACGTGCCACGTTCATTGAGGTCCAAGATTTTCTGCGCGATATACTATCACGGCATTAGCATGGACACACGCAGAAAAACTTAGTAATAGACGCACGTTGTGATGACGGCTGAAGAGCACAGCAAGCGCGCAAACGGAGGGTGGCATGAAAAGTAGACGACTATCCGCGAAAGCATCATTCCAAATCTTCCCGGTACCATCTTTTTTTCGCATGCTCTCAACTTGCTCCAGGTTACTCCCGTAGATAATGCTCAAGTCAAGGTAGCTACTTGCATCGTTAATCGTCCAGTTCAATGTATTCGTGTTGAAGATGCTGTGAATGATGAGATCTGCGAATGCGAAAAACAAACTCGACAAGCCACCAGGGTGCGGGATAAAGTCGTTGCTGCGCCGGCATAGGAGACGATCGAATACCAAGCCTGGGTCGGGAAGAGATGAAAGTGTGTGGATATGAATAGAAGGCACAGATCGTGCGTACGGTTGACCGGCCTGTCCGAGAGACGGGAAAAGGACGTTATAGTTGGATCCATCCACACTGCGAAACGCGTATGAGACAGGCTGTCCCTCAATGATGGTTGACGGGGCGTTGTGGAAGGTGGAAAGGAATCCAGTGGGAGGATGGGGTAAGTCCTTGTATACTATGGCGGATGTATGAATATTACTAGGGAACACCGGACTAGGGACCTACATAAACCGATGACATGCTGCTGTGCTATTTTTGCAAATGCCGAATCATCGGGAAGGCGCGCCATCAGCATCAAGACTTTCTCGAGCTAAATCGCGCCATGAGTCCAGCGAATACAACATTACACGAAGTACTTGCAAGAAACTCTCTGTCATTGATTGTGCCATGGAGGTTGTCTATAGCGTCTGCAAACGCCGGCTACGCAACGTAAGGGAGAAGCGTGAATAATATGTGGGGTAATGGCGCAAAGACTCACCAAGTCGTCGGTAGTGAGAGGCGGACCACGATGAGCGATTTGCTCGAGGTCTCGTATACTCCTTCCAGAGAGATGTGTGACCGAGGCGGCATTACTTATGCTGGATTGTACTCGAGAGAGTAGCAACTGCAGCGCACTCTGCATTGCTTTCCCGCCTCCAGGAAAGGCCTTGGATTGTGTTTGCTGCATTGGTATCAGAAGCTCGCGGTGGGAGTCAGCTCGCACTGAACAGGTGAAAGTGGTCTTGGAGAAGTTGAACACTGAGGTTGAACCTTGCGTACACGAAACCACTTTCGGTGTCATTTGGAGTGCCAATTTAAATGCGATGAAATGGCATTCTGGAATCAGAGTGGTTAATGGGTCCGGCTGAGTGCCAAACAAGTTCGGGTCACTCCAGCGCTGCACCGACCCAGGTCGCAAGACCGAGATTGCATCCGAGTAGAAACAGTAACCGTCTCTCAATGCTCATAGGGGTGAGCAAGTACCATCAGACCAGGTTTTTGTCGAACTGGCGCTCATTAGTGCCAAGCCATCGACAGCCTACACAGGCTGTTCCGAGCACCTGGAAATGGAGAACAGAGTCCTGGCGAATGCACTATGAAGTAAGCGCGGTATATGTTCACAGTGTCTTGTTTAGATCGTCCCATAGTACGACCAAGTCAGCATCTGCTTTTCATGCTTGCCTTCCGCCAATCGGACTCTCAGAGAACTGTCCGATTGACCATTGCTGCTGGGGTGTCTCTATAGACAAATTCGTCAGTCACAGCCGCACCTGCACTAAGTATGAATGATCAACTAGATTTCATGTCCGGGAGTGATTGTGATGTGGTGGAGACGGGGTCTGGCCAACAAAAGACAAAATACTATCACAGGCGCAGATCCCGTCTAGTGACCACGGTAATTAAAGTACGTACGGAGAGTCCCATGATAGTCGTCAGGAATAGATGAGATGATTGAAATTTACATGACTACACAACACGAGTTTTGCTGTAAGACACTTGTCAATCAAGGATTAGCAACAATAGATATCGAGGCACGAACCTTCTTCGCTGTCTTATAGAACATCTTGCTCTGGGAAGACAGTGCATTGGAGCGCTCAACTAAGTTGTCTAACTTCTCGCCCCGTTGAAGGACAGATTCGATCGTCTTGTGCTAGAGGACCGGTGTGAGAGAACTCGGCGCTAAGATTCATCAATCTAAGCGTACCAGTACGATCTTCGTCTCATCTAATTCCTGTTGCACTCTCATGATGGTATCCGCTTGTCGTGGGTCCTGATACTTGGTGAGGTATGTCTGGATGTCAGGGAACGAAATTGCTGCAGGGTTGGAGAAGGCAGATTGAGGGACTTTAGCGATGAATTCATCCAAAATCTTGGTCAAGAGAGAGAACGCGGGCCGAACGGGGTACTCCTGGTCGGTTATGATGATGGCTGTGACAAACATGAGACGTAGGTGTGAGTCAGGATAGGCAACGAAAAGTAGCAGCTGACCGACCTGCGAGTTGTTCTGCTCCACCACGATTGAATACATGGGCTGTATAGTTGTTCTCTTGCACGCTCTGACGTTGGCCCTGTACCGTTCTATCGACTACGGTCTTGGTGAAGAACGTCAAAAATTCATTGATGGAGCCTCTTTGGTAGAAAGAGAAGCTCGAGACGTCTGAGGCCGTACTCAGGACGGTACTTGGTGATCCTGGGGGTGCCAGGGCGACAGAAATTGAGAAGATCTTCATAGTCGAGATGGGGGTTGAAGAAAGAGTCTTGTGAAACGTAAACAAGCAGGTCCGGGCCCAATGCAAGCCGCGTACGGCTTAACAGCCGCCAAATGCGCTGCAAGCTCCAGGTATGTCTTTGGCTGCGGCAAGTCTCTGGATAGCTTCCCTCTGGCTCGTTATATACGCCGTAAAATATTCCTCCAGACGACCAAAGTTCTTATTACCGTTCTCACAACACCGCAGACCAACCACTGAAGTCACCGTGAAGCATTTGAACATACGTCTCAAGACAGAGGCTTTCAATGTCTGGCATGACGAACTATCCACCTGGCTATCCCCAAATAAGTCTCGGATCTTGAGGCAAATTCTCCTGCGGTTGTACGATCTAGGCAGCCTCGTTGGTGTCATCGGAATGTTGCTTGGGTTCTGCCTGCTGTTCCTAACAGCCGCGTCCTTGTTCTCGGAGGTCCTGCGCACGGGACTTGACGGTCATCACAGTACCAGCACAGTCACGAAGCGGGAGCTAGGCCACGCCGGCGATGCTACTTCATCTATCGCACCTGCGTCCGATACATTGAGGATTAACCCAATTGTAAGCGTTCCGTTGAGGGTTTGAGGTGGTCCAACAGCGAGCACAGCTCAGATTTATTAGATACCAGGGTTGACTGTTCCTCTCGGTCATTTACCTTTGATCCTCGTGGCGTTGGCCGTCAGCCAAATTGTTCACGAAGCCGGGCATGTCATCACCGCAGCACTGTAGGTAAACTGTCAATGTTCAGAATAGGAAAAAATTGACATTGCAGGTAGCCACCGTACACCAATGCTTTCCTGTGGAGTTACCGTCACGTTCCTCTTGCCGTCCGCGTTCGTCACTCTCCCCGCTGCCCGGCTTGAGAAGTTGCCACCTCGTGATCGCTTGCAAATCGTGTCTGGCGGGTGTTTCCACAATTTTGTGCTCTCGTGTTTGTTATTCTCCGCGACTTGGTCAGGGGCGAGCTTCCTGCCTACTTGGGTCCTCTTCCAGGATGTTTCTGCTCTGGGAAGGCTCGTAGTTGGCGTTGACTTTGTCAGTGGTCTCGCGTTCTTAGCCATTCACGCGCTGAGTGACTGTAGGACTCGCCATTGGCGACACATCTCCCCGTTGGTAGTCTGATCACCAAGATAGATGATTCCCCGATGGGTTCTGTGCCGTTGGACGATCCTTGGGATCACTACCTACTTTCCCCTTCCTCGGGCTCTATGCAGGGCTGGTGTACCAACGATTCTCTTCTAAACAAAGGATTCGGTGAGTGGAACATGCATGTTCTCAGGTTGGTTGATTACTTATTCTCCACGAAAGCCCCGGCATGTACCAGCACAGGATCGTACTCCTGTTTTGTATCCAAGACGGATGAAACTGTACAGTATGAATTGGATCCTGTCCACATATTGACGGACAATTTGGCACGGTGCAACTCTTCTACGGAATGCTCGTCGTTTTCGTCCTGCGTGGTACCTCGTCGTGATCAGCAGCTCGTACGGATCTCGGTCCTGAGGAATCATGCGGGTGCCAGCATAGAAGACATAGTCGTTTGGAAGGGTCCAAAGGAGGAGATCTGGGAACAAGGTACGCGAATGCCACTGGGCCGTTAAGAATACGCTGAGACGGTCTCTTTTTCAGTGCAAGTTAGTGTTTTGCGTCCCCGTTTTTCTCTTGTGTCATACAAGCTTCCAAAACTTGCTTCTGCTTTCTTCGAGTGCGTGTTGTTGTTGTGATTCTCTGCACAAGATAATTGACAAGGCTTCATAACAGATATATGAAGATTTCGAATCTTTCCCTCTACCTCGTAAACACACTCCCGATCACGGCATTAGACGGACATCAATCACTAGTCATACTATTACAGCTCTTCTATGGTCCGGTTAGTGATGGCTTGCAGAGCATCGATCTTGAGGCTCTCAACAACACAACACGGTTAAGTTGGGAGGGGAGAGTGCAAAGAGCATGTAGGACATTCCTTAACTTCTTGGCGCTCCTCCTGATAGTACTGTGTGGACTCCTGGGTATCATTGGTTGGGCGAAGAAGTGATATACCCGCTTCTCCGGGATGGTGCAATTATAATTTATCACTCTCAATAAGACATCGCACTGCTACGGTCAAAAGGACGTGCAACCCTGTAACTGGGCAAGTGAGGTTCGACACGTGCTCTACAAACAAACTGCTTGAACCAGTTCATCTCCGGGTAACTTGACGCTAGGTCATCGAAGGTTACCTTTCATCCAACCATATTCGAACTTCCAAGCGTTCAATCCGGGTGATTCGCAATTTGACTTTCATTTCTCGGATACCCAGTACTCGCGATATCACCGAAAGCATCCAGGAAGCACGGAAATCTGACAGATGTGGGGGGTTACATTGCGAAATTTTGGTCGAGTGTCTGTCAGTATATGATGTGACTCGTGCATACAATGCATAGGCATACAAACATGATCTGTATACTGTTGCACATTGAGGTCCTCCGCATCCTCATGCGCTCATCTCCTCATGAATCGCGAGAAAAAAAAGTATATCAATCAGCTGCGTGATAGTTTACTTTTTCTTTGCTGGCTGAGCCAAGTCCACAACGGTCAAGCCTAGAAAAGTGCGGCGTCGTCACCCGCAGTCCTGGAAAACACGACAAGTAGCGTAGGCATACCTGGAGGAAGACTCTGTTTGAGCTTCTCAGCCTTTTCTGGGTCGTCGATGGAGAGGGTGTAAAGATATCTTGAGCACCGGACTTTGAACTTGGTCTGAGCCTTGCCGGTGGGCGTTTTCGCAGCGACCTTCTTTATCCGGGCCTCTGTAAGGGGGTAGAAGGAGATGCATAGTATGCGCAGGGAAAGCGTAGGAATCAATGTGTGTTGCTCAACCGGCGGATTTGGTACAACACTTACGCGTAGCATCCTTCCGCCGCGCAATCTCGATGAATTGTTTGATATCCCGGATTTCTTTAGGCTGCGTACAACGTCAAGACACAAAATGAGCTGTATAGAATGCTGCGTACCATGACGAACGAGGTTTTGACGTTTCCTATGTCCTATCTTCGACAGTACCTTGAAATGCTCCAATTGAGTGGATGAGTGGCTGAACTCTATATTACTAGTTTTGCGGGAGATTCCGGGGACAGTTCACACAATCGCATGGTATTACAATTCTGGTCAGACGCGTTCTGACGGGTATATTATGAGAAAAGGCTGAGAAACCCTATAAACTATATCATTCGTCAAGGGTAATCAGGGAATCAAGAGAAATAATATCGGTGAAGGCTACAAGCTGATGCAAGACTTAATGATTACATGTCGTGGCGAGTAAAAAAAGCAATATGATGGAGCGGCGTTCAATATCAGAACATGATCGTCGTAGATTTTAATCGTCACGACGGCTTGAGCCTGCGTGGGGAACCAACAGAGGAGGATCCAGATGCGCTGGTTGTATCGCTCATCACAGAAGACGCTGGTCTGTTGATACGACTACGGAGCCGTTCCACCTCACGCTCTAGGCTAGAGGCATTATGAAGCATCAGCGAATTACATGGATGGGGTAGCTGACTTACGTCAAAGTGCTTTGTTTGGCTTCTGCAGCTTGTAGTTCAAGTCGACGGTTGACACGAACCAATTCACTTTCAGAAGATTGCTGTACATTTGTTCAGTGGGCGAGACTGATGGAAACAGAGTCGACCAACCGCTTTATCAAGTTTCTCACGGAGGGATTGGATCTGGGTCTCGGAAAGTTTTCGGTCCTCATCTAGCTTCGAACGATGGCGTTCACTTTCTTGAAGCTGTAGTTGGATATCTCTGACCACCTTGTCGGAGGAACGAAGTGGCGTGCTATGTCTCTTGTCGTTGGCGGCTTGGCTGAGCTGAGCGGTAAGTTCTTCGATGCGAGCTTGTAATTGGCGAACGGTCGCACTCGGCTGAGGTGTGCTAGTATACGATTTTGTTTCCAGGTCCACGACCCGGACATTGAGGTCCTTAACTTGTTTCTCCAACTGGGCCTGCGGGGAAAGTAAGGAAAATGAAAACGTCGATAGAGGAAAGAAAGATTTACATACGTTTTTTCTGTCCAGTTCTGTATTCTCCATACGTATCTTATCAAGCTCCAGTTGGCTTTCAGCAGCATGGGTTTCCGCAGATTTCATACGGCCAAAGGCCATAGAGACACGATCTTCTTGCTCTTCCAGAGAACGTTCAAGATCCTGCTTCTCGAGCTGGAGTTTCTGTACCTCTCGATCCGATGTTACCTTGCTGGCGTCGATATGGTCAAGCTTGATGCCCTCCAGTTCCGCCTGCAGTGAGCGCCTTGCTTTCTGGAGCATCGCGCGGTCTGCTTCCGCGTCGTTCAAAACGTTCCTTAGCTCCCGGACTTGAGAGTGGAGAGAAACAATCTGCGCTTGTTGATCTGATTGCGCCGTGGTAGAGGTTTCGTACGCCTTCGTCAAGTCTGCGATCTTGGTGTCCAGGCGTTCTTTCTCCCTCTTCCATGCGCCACCGCTGTAAACTTCCTCGTCGAAGCGTAACTGCAGTTCGTCGTAGTCCGAATGTATTTTGCGGTTATCTTCACGAAGTCGGGTCATGGTGTCACGTTGAGATTGAAGTTCTGGAATATGATGAGAAACTGATTGGGAAGGAGCAAACAAACTATACCTTCACTGAGTTGGGCAAGCTCGGCTGGGAACAGATGAGTAACCTCTCGCATGCTCACAAAATAATGATTACCTTGGTACTTCTTTCGGGTTTGATCACTAGCAAAGTCACGTTCGGCAAGGTCCTTTTGGTGCTGCAGACGTTCATCTTGCAGTTGTTGGGCTAGACGACGCCTATGGATACCAAGTTCAGAGGATTCTCGATCCTCTTCTTCGATTTGCTGTTCTAATTCCCAGAGCTTGTGTTCCGTGGTCTGTAGCCTCTCTCCGATCGTCTTCTTCTCTGCAACAATGTCAATATGTGTCTTCTCCAAGTCAGTGAATGCACGGCGAGCTATCCAGAGTCAGTTCGTGCGATAGAAAAAGTCTCGCCGCTCACCAAATATTTCTGCCTGTTCTGCCTTTGCCTGTGCAACCTCAGCGTCTTGAAGTTTTGCATTGTTTATCATTGTCTTTTGCTTGTACGACTCAATTGCCTGTTGCAACTCTTCACATCCGGATCAGCCAAGGTCGGTACTGGGATCGGTAATATCACCTACCTGATTGCATTGCAATCGCAGCAGCCGATGTTATCTGGAGCTCTTGGAACTGAGTCTGAAGCTGCCTGTGTGCGTCTGCTTGAAGTTAGCATAGACTCGTTCGCGAAGGTAGACAATCGTACTGATCGCGTCATTCTTGGAAGCAATCTCAGCATCCAGCCTGTCGTGGACACCACCCAGCTCTTCTCGAGCCCGTCTCCGGACCTCTTCCAACTCGAGCTGCAAATTCCGTTGCTGAGCCAGCTGTTGAGTGTAAACTGCCGTGAGTCCTGGTTCGACCAAACCTCGGAACGACGTACGAGAGCTTTACGTGACTCTTCAGGGCGAGCTGTAGATTCGTCTTTGAGGGCAGGCGGGGCATTCGTTGAGTCTGGGGCCCGAATAACGGCGGAAAACTGGCGGGCGAGTTCCTCTTCAGCGATTTGAAGTTCGCGAACGAGGCGAGAGCGGAACGCCTCGTCCATTGGTGTATCCTTCATGATAAGGTTAAGCAGCTCCTTGTGCTGACGCTCGACCTGAGCCTTGATCTTCGCGACCATCCCTTGCACGGTTTCCGCATCTTGAAGTTTCTCCTCCAGCTGTGCTATCTTCGACGAATATTCACGCTGTAGCGATGCGTTCGATGGGGTAGCATCGGCATCCTCCGCAAGCTTGGTAAGTTCACTTTCCAGAGTGTCTTTCGATCGCTGCACTGCAGACAGTTGAGCATGGGTTACTTCCAATTCACCCTTGACGCCGTTAAGATCAGCTTGCAGGCGTCGATTGCCAGACTCCGCGACTTCTCTGGCCCTTCGCTCGGATTCAAGAGCCGCCAGAGCTTTCAACGCCCTTTCTTCGTTCGCTCGTGCTGTCTTTTCGATGGCACGGAGCTCGACCTGTTCCATCTTGTTCTCGCGTACGAAGTCTTCGGCCTCACGGGTCAACGCCAACTTTGCCTTCTCCAGAGATCGGATGTATACCGAGTTCTTCTGCAGTTCCTCTTGGGCGTCTCTGAGCTGCTGGTCCGTGACTTTCTTTGCCTTCTCGAGTACGTGGACATGCTCAACGATCTTCTTGTCCTGTCTCGATTCCAGCTGCTTGATCTCCCATTCCTTGTTCTTTAGGTCGGTGAGAGCCTTATTAAGGGCGGCGTCCATTTTGGAGAGGCGGTCTTGGTCCAGAGTGAGTTCCCTCTTTTGGTTGGTTGCAACCTGGTGAAGCTGTTTGTACTTGGCCGATTCGGTATCCAGCTGCTTTCGAACTTGCTCTACTTGGCGTTCGAGGGCGTGAGCTCCTCTCTCCAACTGTAGAACCGTGTCCTCGAGCTCGTGACACTTGCCATGGGATGAAGTGAGCTGTCGCTCCAAGGACTAAAGCGGCTTAAGTTAGACGCGCGAACGTGTTTAGTCTATGGAATGAGATACTCTACCTCTTTAGCCTTCACAGCCTCCGCGAGTTGTGAGTCCGAGTCGATCTGCTTCGCATGAAGTGCCCGCAGCTCCGATTCCAACGTTCTCTTCGACTTCTCGGTAGCTATTACCGCGGCTTCAGCCTTGGTGGATTGCTCGTTTGCGGCCCTTTCACGCTCGAGCAGCGACGCATGTGAATTCTGGAGCTGGGTATACTGACGGCTAACCCTCTCGACCTCGAGTTTGAGCTTACTTTCGTTGTCAAGGGCAGTCTTCCGGAACGCATTCAGCTGACCCTGATGGTCTGCGACTTGACGCCGCAGGTCAGCGAGCTCCTCATCTTTGCTCTTCTCGACTTCACGTCGACGCGTCTCCTCCGTAGTCTTCGTTTCCATCAGTGTACGGAGCTCGTCGAGCTCTTCCTGGAGTCGAGCTTTAGCAGTCAAGGTGCGATCCACATCCACCCTGTACGCATCTAATTCGGCCTTTTGCTTTTCGGTCAAAGCACGAGTTTCGATGGCGTCCTTTTGTAGCTGGGTACGCTCTCGCTTCGATGCAGCGACTTCGGAGGCAAGACGAATAATGTCGTCCTCTTTTTTCTGGAGCATTGTAGAATAATCGTTGGCAGTGCGAGTCAGCTCGGCTAGTTGATCCTTGGCCTGTTGCGAACCCTTCTCGAGCTGGTCAACTTTGGCGTTGAGAAGCTCCCTGAGAGACAAATCAGTCCAATTTCGCGAGCACTGCATCTACGGATACTCACGTCGTGCGCAGCTCTGCAGCCAACTTGGCATGGAGCTCGTTGATAGATGCTTCGGAACGTTCTTTGAGACGGGCAAAGTCTTCGTCGCGCTGGGATACCAAGGTCGTGAAGTCCTCATTCAACTTCTGTAGTTCATCCCGCTCGTCTTGGAGCTGTCCCATGCTAGTTTCCATCTTGGAAAAAAGGTCCGCAAACTCTGCCTCCTTTTTCTTCCACTCATTCTGCTCGCCCTCAAGCCGCACAAGATGCTCGGCAGCTTGATCGAATGCTTGCCGAAGATTCTCATGCTTTTCGTCCGTTTCTTTCTGTCGGAGTAGTGCCCGGTCCAGTTGCGAATCGAGCACGTCGAGGTCAGCGTGTAGAGCAACGATCTCCTCCTCTAGCTCGATCTCCCGCTGCTTGCTCCGCTCGAGTAAAGAATCTTTGTCAAGCGTAAGGGCCCGCTCTGCCTCGAGTTCCTTGATAATCCTCTGTTTCTCTGCTTCCAGCGACATCTTCACGGTTTCCAGGTTCTCTTTCTCGCGCTGGTCTCTCTCTGCCCGTTCCTTGATGAGCTGCAACTCCACTTCTTTCCGCCGGAGTTCTTCATCGTTGCGCGTGGTAGCTAGCAAGGGTCGGACCTATGGTTGCCTAACGTCAGAAAGACCAGCATGAAGAGTGGGTCTTCGGACCTTCGTATAAAGTTGCCACCATGGCCAGTCCCTAAGCTCGCCATACACCCGAGCGTTGCGTTGAATGGTCCGAATAGCAATGGCACGATTGAGAATCTTCTTCATCTGCCTTCGCACAGAGAACTTTCGTGCCACGGCCTGCAGCCTCGAGAATACGTCATACAACAACCCGTCTCTGCGTTCTTCGAGCTCGGCGAGCACGCCCGCTTTGAAGAAAATCTTCGACATGCCGACTCGATAAAGCTCTTTGTCGAGCTCCAGAGCTTCCACCATACGGAGACAAGCTTTACGACCGTCCATGTAACCGCGCGGGATCACTCCAGGAGTCATGATCTCATAGCGTTGCCGGAACTCGACAAAGGGAAGTCGATTGGGGTAACCCAGCCTAGCGATCCGGATGCCTTCTAGTACACCATTGCAGCGCAACTGGTCGAGGACAAGCGGCACATCAACCCTTCCTGGCTTCTTGTTGACGTTAGGAACTATACACCGAACGAAATGCGGCTGTGTGGCGTGGAGTTGGGTCATCAACAACGCTAATTGTTCTTTGTGCCTTTGGGCCACAGTGCGGAAAGCACCTTTCTTGACACCGCGCTTCTTCCCCAATGAGAACCCGACGGCCGAAGAGGGCAGTTCAGAGAGCGGTCCTACATAGTCTTGGAAAAGAGTCGCAACGTAGGGTTGTGTGGATGCGGCGAGAACTCGTGTGAGGTTGTCGTTCAGTGGATCCTTGTTCTTCTCCAACCAACCATCGGTACGGTACTCGACTCTCCCGGCGTAGTGAGTGATGATGAAGCCTTGCTCAAACTTGGGGAGACTATATTTTGTACGGCCAGGGTGCGATTGTTCACCGGGGGCTAAATCTCCACTCCACAAAGAATGCACTTTCTCTGTGAAAGTGAGATCCGTGGCTTTGGGCATAATGCACTCCTCATCCAAACAGCTGAGGATACCGATTGTGTTACCGCCTCCTTCGATAAGGTCGATTGTCGGCTGCAAGTCGAGCTTGAAGTTCACGTAGTCCCATTCAATGCCCTCGCGAGAATATTCTTCCTGCTCAAGGACAAACATGTGATGGTTGAAGAATTGTTGGAGTTTCTCGTTGGTGAAGTTGATGAGGAGTTGCTCGTACGTGTTAACCTCGAATATCTCGAATCCCGCGATATCCAGTACACCGATGAATGTCGACTTAGGTGTCGGCCGATCGAGTGCGCGATTGATACGCTCAACCAGCGCACCGAACGATTTCTCGTACAGTGTCTTCGAAAGAGCGGCGAGCTCGTCCAAAGCCTGTTGACCGGTCCGAGCTTGCGTGACCCATTCCCTTCCGGCAAGTACTCTGGGTCGCAAGACAGCTTTCGTGAACTCCGTCAGCGGGATTCCCAAGAGGTGACAAACACGCTCCGCTTGAGAGGGATCAGCCATAACGGCGTCGTTAGCGCGCGTGGATGTGATGGTAATGTTGCCAATGTGCAGAACCGCGGCTACGATCCGAAATAGATCATGCTGTTCAGCTTGAGAGAAGCCGACGACTTCGAATGCATTCTTGGGGCATTGTCAACAAACCATTTTTTGCGTGCGAGCAGGAAGGTCAGCTTACAACGAGAGTATCCCAGTCATCCCGGTCATTAACACCATCAATCTCCCTCCTACTCCGGTTCAAGAATTCGTAGTCCTCAATGTGCCCATCTAGCAACAGCGAATCTGGAAACCAGTAAACAATATAAAGGGAATATGAGGGTTATCCCGCCTACCCTTCAGAGAGCCGCTGGTGGACATCAACTGGTAAAACACATGGAAATTCCGTTCCGCAGGACTCCGCACAACTACTCGACTCTTCTCCAGCAAGTACCAGTCAATGTTGGCCCCAGAGATACTCCCATCAGGGGCGAAACTAATCCGGATGAATTTGCCGAAACGACTCGAATTGTTGTTCCGTTGGGTTTGTGCATTCCCGAAGGCCTCGAGGATAGGGTTGGCTTGAATGATTTGTCGTTCCAATAAACCGAGTCGTTCTTTAGCAGTCATGGTACCCCCCGTTCCGGTCATTGATATACTCTTGTTTCTGCTTCTAGGCAACCCGATTGATGGTATCGTTGAGTACGAAGAAGTCATAGACGGTGTGTGCGTGTGTGACGAGTTGGGAAGGTGGGCATCAGTTGCTATGGCAGAAAGGTATTGAATGACTTTCTTCGTGCTTTCCGTCTTACCAGCTCCCGATTCGCCGCTGCATGAGTGGATTCATCAGTTAGGACGTCAAGACTAATCGCGCGAATTCAACGAACGTGATGAGAATACTCTGGTTCTCGCGTTCTTCTTGCATATTTATCCATGCACGTTCCGTAACTGCAAATATATGTGGCGGGTTTTCATCCCGTCGTTTGTTGCGGTATTGTTGGATGATAGTATCGGTATAGAGTGGCAAGTTCTGGTAAGGATTAATGGCGACTAAGAATAACCCGGAATATGTCTGTGGTGGGTATTAGTTCATGACCGGTAAGACGAACGTGCCACGAATGTCCAGGAGCGATGCTGTATGTCTCCAGGCAAAAAGTGGGGGAGCAGACTCACATAGATTGCTCCAGATCCATACCTTAGACGGAGATTGTGAACAACACTGGCTTCATTCAGAAACGTGAGGTCTGCAATGTCATCCACACGGTCGAACTTTGGGGGATTCATCTTGGATAAAGCATAGAGCGGAACTCGGCGTATCTGAACAGAACGTGAGGAGAGGTGGCAAGGCAACTATGAGGATGTCTACCTCTCCGCCCGAGGACATGATTATTTCGGCAGTTTCTTGGTCCTCTTGATGGACCCAGCCAGCAAGGTAACCCTCCTTCTCGTCCGGTACCCACACCCATTTCTTCTCATTGAACTCGGCTTGGAGGGCTGCGACACGGGCTGCCTCTGCACTTTGAGAGTTCCATAATCCATTCATGTTTGGTATCGCGATCTGCAGTTGAGAAACGCGTGTTTGAGATCACGAGCCAGAGTGAAACCGGCTACGTGTTGATCAACAATCGTTTTGCCGGGTATCAGCGTTATAAATCGTAGGTTGAGTGCCGCTATCTTGAGTTTCTGGGTCGAGCACTGACGGGAGCACCGACAAGTTATTGGTAGAGAATCGAAAGCCAAACCGGTGCCCCGATCAAGGGATATGGGAGCTCGTTCAACAAACCAACTGCCTCTTCAAACCCCTCCCGTTTTGGCAATGGACTTTGCAACAAATATTCACGCGACTCGCTTGGCCACACTACGCCCTGAGTCTGTATCCAACCCTCAAGGATAACTCAATCACACATGTGTCCGTTTCTCGAGGAATGAATGGTACAGCAAGTTCCGATTTGACCCCATTCAGTAGCTAAGTACTATGAGTTCCTGAAGTCTGTCGCTCACACGCACCCACTACACCGAAATAACCCGAATATCGTCCCCGTCTTCAAGAAGTATGCAGGACTGATCAGCATTATTATAATTATCGCAGATAGGCTCCGCTAGAAAGCCCGTATGTCGGCTGTTAATGCCAACGATTAGATCTTGAGGGTTTCTTCCTCGGAGTTCTTGAAGCCTGCCGAGCGAATCTCATAAATTCGGGCCTGGGCATGGCTGACAATGAATCCACTAGGCTGATAGAGTCTCCATAGGATCACCAATTCAACATGCTCATCAATAACGGCCCTCACTCGTTGTTCCTTCATTGGCTTTGTCAAGTTAGAGACCTTGGGTCATCTCAGCGATATATATTCCGACATCCTTGGACATGACATCACTTTAGCGTTCTTCGTGTCTTCTTCTGTGAAGTTCCCCCCGGTAGATTCCCCAGAATTCTAAGCTGAGTATATTCTTCATCGAAATCTCGTCACAGAGGCGCAGCCCCCGGATATACACTTAGCCGCTCGCCACCACACATTTAAGTTTCAAAGAGAACCCTCGCTTCTGCAAATTGCCAAGTTTATCCCTCCGCGCGTAAATACTTACTTGCCATTTCTTCCAGTACTCCGACGTCACGGATCGGTGTAACGCCCGCGGCTCGCCTCAGGAAGTGCCTTTCAATGAGACCCTATGTCCGTCTTACTCGCAGTATGACACCGGTAGGAATTTCAGGCATAGGTTGACGACCACCAGGAGAACGAGGATGATGAGATGGCACATTTTCTACATACTTATTACCCACCGAAGAGGAGGAAGAAGGTTATGCAACCAGGCGAGTATGCTCCGAGGGATTGTTCTGCAGCTACTCGTCACCCGATCAGCCAGTCTTCTGCGTCACAAGGTTTGCTACACTCATGAGCACAAATACTCGTCGGGCCCTGGATCCATGAAGGAGACCAGAGAAGAACACCAGCTGGGGTACATCAATACTAGCCACCCAGATGCGGCAGAGCCACAGATTGTATCGGACTGTGTTCTTGCAAAGCCCGCGAAGTAAGAAACGAAACGCACCGTCCGCGAATGGGCGCCCGGGAACAGCGAACAAAAATTAATCGAAGTCCCACACTGCGGCATAAGTTGGGTAAGGTCCCTATTACAAGCCCTTGTTTTTGCGGACCGTCACTCGGACTTGATGGAGGTGGGAAAGAGCGACCTCGCATGACGTTATGCGTTCTTGTATTTTAACTTCTCGCGCTAATTATCAGGTCTGTTTGGGCGGTGAGTTTGTGTAAACAATGTCTCGAAGTTATTGTTCTCTGCAAGTGACGACTTTGATGCCCGTTGGAGAGAGGGAGCGTCCGAATCATTTAGCCTATGATAGTGACCGTGACATATGTTTGCCCGACTCCATGTCGGATGATTTCTCCACGAAGACTCGACGGTGTTATTCAAGTCACTGGCTTAATCAGATCCAAATTTGATGGCGGCTGTCACTGGCACGAAGTTCTCAGGCTAGATTTCCCAGACATCCCGGGATGATACTACAGCAATAAGCCTTGGCAGCACTCCGCCACAGCACACCTCGAAGTTCGTGTTCGGGTCCCGGGATGAGCTAGGCGACCACAGGTGAGCAATGGCCTCACACTGTCTTGATTGGTCTCTTTCATGACGCTGGTTTACAGCAAGCGGAGTTCGCTCGCCGATCGTGCGTGCCCGGGCCAGCAACCCTGGATCGTGGCCAACTTTACAAGTCCGGTGTCAGCGGTCAGAGTTGTAGGTAAAACGGTGTTTCGGCGCTTTTTTCGAGGGAACTTCTTGGGCGGCGCCAAAAGAAGACAGCAACCCCGGAACCACTCGCACCAACATGGACCAGCGTGATGGCAACAGCCTTGCCAGCGCGTGTACAACACGTTTTTATAGGGTGGACCCTCAATCAACAACAATATCAATCAGTTCGCTCGCGTTCATGATAAGAGCTCCCTGACGTTGCGCGTCTACTGAGTTCTCCCTCCCATCCGCTAGACCGCTTCCTCATTTACGCAGCCCTTTATCCTCCCTTCCCTTAATCATGATTGACGGAGATTTTTTTGTCCAATATATCGACGTCCCCGACGATCGACCAGCTCTCCCTCCTGTCGATGAGGACATCTGTGGCTTGAAGGATTTGTAAGTCACCGATCTACACCAATCTAGTCGTGGCCTTACATCGGTCTCAGTTCAAGTCTAGAAATCCCCATCGATCTCCATATCGACCGAGGGTACAACGAACTAAGTGGCTTGCTACTCGGCCCGGACCTATACCACAATAACAATGACCGTCGAGGTACCGACATATTCGACGCCATCACCTACGGAACTCCGCCGGATGCTAGACAAAACGCGTTCCTTCCGACTTCTGACGTGAGCATGGTTACTCTTATGGTCGATGTAGAGATTGAGAATATGCACTAGCAATCTCCATCACACATTTCTTCCTACGTGAGCTTGTTCCCTCCAGCGCTTTCCCCAGACATGTCCCCAACTAGCGTCGCGTCGTCCACCCCATGGTTGAGGACCCCCGAAACCGATCCGTTACTCGCTGATGTTCCTAATGCGGATGCCCTGTGGGATGCCACGAAGACAGAGGGATCGTGTTCGGCGGTTCATTTTCTTGATCAAGCAGGGAACAATCTTGAAGATATCCCGTCACAAGTCCAAGACGTGATGCTCGAGGACATCGCGTGTACACCCCAAAATATCTCCGACGCCTCCCTTCCACGGGTGTCCAGTGCCACGCCATGTGGAAGTCTGGGACTGGTGACAACAACGCCTCCCTCAAATACACCTATCTTTGTGATATCCCCGGCGCCGTGTGCGTCAGCATCCCCAACTGAGGCTGTGCTACCTGGGTCAGCCCATTGCATGTCGTTGCTCCCCTCGCCACATATGTTGCAGTCTTTGTTCGCGTTTTCGCCAGTGATGATGTGTCATCCCCGAGAGACACCACTGCCCGGATACTCTGCATCTCCGTCATTGTCCCCACTCAGCACTCTTAGCTTTTTTTCACAATCGCCGAGCGCGTCCCCCAATCCTTCACCCCTCATCGGCTGCTCTTCGCTCTCACCCACAATTTCGCCTGTGCCACTTTCCAACAGCGATGAAAGAGTCGAAGTGACAGACTCCGTCTCATCATCGTTCACGAGAGTGACTTCGGCGAAGTTGCGGGGGAAGCGCAGCGCGGGGACTCTCGATGACGACGCTCCTCCCTGGAAGATACCGAGACGCTCAATGGCCAAGAATGTCGACGAGGAAGAGTGGAACCCCGGGTTTGGGCGTGTCAAGCGTCCAAGGGCTATAGCGTCCTCAAAGTCTACCAGGCAGACTGCTGCATCGGTTCCCAACTGTTCGCCCAACGAAAGCCCGAATTGCGAGACAGGTCAAGGCTCTGGGGGGAATTCTGACGCCATTCATACGAGTTGTGAAATTTGTGGACAGGGATTTACCCGCACGTCGGATTACATTCGTCATATTGAAAATTCTGCGAGCCATCCCGAAACTCGTAAAGTGTGGCCCTGCTCGTACTGCGACAGCACTCTGGGACGGAAAGATGCCCTTGTGCGGCACAGCAGGACTATGCATCCTGGAAAACCTGTTATCATCCCCGAAGGCATCCCCGGGAGTCAGCTGCATGAGGATCAGAAGGACCCGTCTGTGCAGCGAATAGGACAGAGGAAAATGCCCTTTAGAAGGCAGTCGAGGAAGGACACTGGCACGCGTAGGTACCGTTGACACTGCAATCGATTCTATCTGTATCCTCCTGCATTTTCTCATTTCGTCGAACCTGTATACCTCTGCCTTTCCTATATCGTTTCTACTTCTTGCATGCATTGCCGGTACTGGATGCTGGTTGTATCTCTACTAATCTCACTACTAGTCACTAGTACAGCTGGGTTCTGTTCGATGACGTAAGCATTTAGAAATCATTCTGTGGCGTTGACGTGCTGCAGTGTTGCCAGTTCCTTTCATTCTCACATCATGGACGGCGCAGCCGCGCACTCACTTTCAGCAAATGATAGCACGCAAGAGATGGGCACGCACTTGTGGATACCAGAGCCGGATGCGAGGGATTCTACGAGTGATCCAGTACCTTCATCCTCTCGTGGCCCACAGCTCTTGCGAGAGCGGCTCTATGTGGGTAATCTCAGTCCAACCGTGGATGAGTGAGCCAAAAGATATCGATTGTTAATCGAACTCATGTTCTGATTGATTCAAGATATGCCTTGCTCCAGGTCTTTACAAAGTTTGGGAAAATTGCAAAACTAGATTTCTTGTTTCACAAGTCCGGTCTCAACAAGGGGAAGCCCCGAGGGTATGCATTCGTCGAGTTCATGCACGAATCGGTAAGTGGTCGCACGCCTTCGGTTATGCTAGCACTCTTTTGACGTTTGTATCCTCCGCTATCACGAACGTGCGTTGGACGGCGGTACGGGTGGATTACATGACCGAAGGTTCTATCTGGGGCGACCTAAGCTAACTGGATTCGTTGGGCATTTAGGACGCAGCAAAGGCTCTACAGACTGCCAACGGGAAACTCTTGCGTGGTCGTAAGTTGGTGGTCACGTTTGCACAACAAGCACCAAACCACGATTCGGGACCCGCATCGTATACCGGCAGAAGCAGGAGGTCGGATGCTCTGCCGACCGCATTGAGTTTAGCGAAAAGTAGTGGGATTGCACGTCCCGAAGCGTGAGTACACGGACATTGGCATGTTTATTTCTGGATCGGCTTACAGCTCGTTGTAGGAAGACATCGACCAAAATTGCCATGATGGAGGCCAAACTCCGCCAGATGGCGAATTCTTCCCCTTTTGCAGAGAGACCTGCTCTACCTAGTAAGCCCGCTGCACCACCCAGGGGTTCACGAGAGGGTATGCGGTCTCAAAGAGCGTTGAGTCATGGGATGAGGTCGACCTCTGGCAAAGTTCAGCGGACAAAGAATGATGGTGGACGGATCGCACATGAACGATCGACTGCACTACCCTCGATACACGATGCGGAGTCCTCGGATATGATGGGAATTCCTCCGTCAAGTAAGCAGCGGAGTATACCTGGCGTGAAGATTGTGAAAGGAGGCACAAATGGAGGAAAATCCGGAGTCACGCCATCGACATGAGGGGTTAGGACAGGTTCGCGATATCCCCGATTTTGTCAGCATCGTTTTTGATTTCATAGCTGAGTTTCTGATCGATTCTACTTAAGATGCTGTGGGTACGCCCTATTTGCTTTTGTGGCCGAAACCGAAATTAGCACTATCGCTTTACATTGTCGAGCGTGTTTACGTTGTAAGGTTAAAACGTTACGAACAAACCATTGAACAAAGCTTCATTTTGCCTTGGGCCATGAAGCTTTCGCGGGAACGAATCGGGCCGCCAAAAGAATCCATCTCACGGGCGGCCCGCGGATCAGTGGTACCATCCTGGCGTGGCATTCTCAGATAATAACCATCGTCGTCACCCCCGAGAATCGCATGAACTAGTCATCACCATCGCATTTGGATTTATTTCGCGGGAAACGATTGGCTCTCGGGGCCATTTTCTGGACACATGGAGATGAAGAGGCCCCGCCCGCGGGAACGGCCAGACCTCCTTTTCATCTCTCGTGTGAGACATTCTGGGTTCTAAACAACACACAGTGATGAACGCCTGAACCCTTTTCCCTCGTCCAGCTGACCTGCTCGACCAAATCGTAATATCGTTCTCAGCGGCACTTGAAAATGATTGTGCTGGCCCTCATATATTGCGTCCTCGCTACTCTCCTTTCTTCTCCCATCCTCACCTACTTCTAAAATGCCTTCTACACAAGTTTTGAAAAGCACAGACGGTGCTGTCTACACCACCTCTAACGGTGCCCCCGTCGCAGAGCCATACGCTGCTCAGCGCGCCGGCACCTTCGGCCCCCTCCTTCTGCAGGGTCTGTACTGATCCGCACTCTGCATATCTAATCCATCTGATTACGGTATATCCAGACTTCCACCACATTGACCTCCTCGCCCACTTTGATCGTGAGCGTATCCCAGAGCGTGTCGTACGTCCGCTATACGGGATCGATCCGTCTTTGCTACCTCCTCACCATGATCACTCTAGGTCCATGCCAATGGTGCTGGTGCACATGGCTACTTTGAATTGACCCACGACCTTAGCGACATTACCTCTGCCCAGCTCTTCACCGAGGTCGGCAAGAAGCACCGTACTACCGCCCGATTCTCCACCGTCGGTGGTGAAGCAGGATCTGCGGATACCGTCCGCGATCCCCGTGGCTTTTCCGTCAAGATCAGAACTGAACAGGGCAACCTTGACTGGGTGTTCAACAACACTCCCGTCTTCTTCATCAGAGACCCCGCCAAATTCCCCCACTTTATCCACAGCCAGAAGCGTGACCCCCAAACTCACTTGAAAGATCCTGACATGTTCTGGGTATGGGTTTTCGCCTCCTGCTACTCCCTTGTTTTTCTTTTAATTAAACACCCTACAGGACTACCTCATCCAAAACCCAGAGTCTGCTCACCAGATCATCATCATGTTCTCCGATCGCGGTACCCCCGATGGTTTCCACAACATGCACGGTTACTCCGGCCACACCTACAAGTTCGTCAAGGACGATGGCAGCTGGGTATACACTCAGATCCATCTCATCGCCGACGGTGGTTTCAAGGTTGGCATTATCCCCCCACTGATTGCGATTGCCGGTTCTCACTTGTTTCAGACCCTCGACGGCCCCGTCGCAAAAAAACTCACCGCGGACAATCCAGACTACGGTACCCAGGCGCTTTTCGAAACCATTGAAGCAGGAAAATATCCCTCTTGGACGGTTTATATCGTACGTACATATACCCAATCAGGAGGCATGCTGATTGGAAAACTCGCGTTTTAGCAAACAATGACACCTGAACAAGCAGAAAAATTCCGCTACAATGTTCTGGATCTCACCAAGGTCTGGTCTCACAAGGACTACCCTTTACGACCCATCGGCAAGTTCGTGTTGAATGAAAACGTTCAAAACTACTTCTCCGAGGTTGAACAGGTCGGTTCGCTTTCATTTTCCGGAAGAAGGCTTAGTCTAACCGAAACCCAACCCAGGCTGCTTACGCTCCCTCCCACACTATTCCATACTTTGAGCCTTCGCATGATCCTGTCTTGCAGTCTCGCCTCTTCTCCTACCCAGACACCCAGCGCCACCGACTTGGTGCCAACTACAACCAACTTCCTGTTAACCAACCCATTGTCCAGGTCGCCAACTTCCAGCGCGACGGCCCCATGAACTTCAGCAACCAGGGTGCTCGCCCCAACTACCAGAGCAGCCTCGTCCCGTTGACATACCTCCAGCAGAAGGGTGCTGTCAATGGTGCTGCTCGCGATCGTGAACGTGAGGCTGCCCACGAGAGGTGGATCGGTGGTGCTTACTGGGATCTGGCCGAAATCACTGAACGTCAGTCATCTACATCCTCACCAAGAGAAGTTATATGATTGAACTTGATCCCACAGTGGACTTTGAGCAGCCACGTGCGCTCTACACTGATGTCATGAACGACACCGATCGTGCCCACCTTGTCAACAACATTGCCGAACACGTCCGCGGCGTGAAGCGCCCTGAGATCAAGGCCGGGATCCGTGGGTGTTGCTTCAACATTGTGACTTCTGTTTATCTGACTGTCTTCAACAGTCTCCTACTGGGCTTCCGTCCATCAAGACCTTTCCAACCGTATCGCAGCTGCCCTCGGTCTCCCAAGAGCTGGGCCCCTCCCAGGCGTCAAGCCCGCCGCCGAGGCTCTCCAATTCCGCGCTAAGCAGGCGTGAGAATAGTTTGCCACCGAAATGTGTATCATAGATGTTTCTAGATCTGTATGAGCAATGAAAGACGGTCGAGTCTGCCCGACCACACTGAATTCATCTACTAAAAGTCTCATGTAAATTCACCGCGAGTTCAACGAGTATTCCCGATGTTCATGGAGAATAAATCACCATTTCATTTCCGAGCGATTTTCGACACAAAAATCCCATCGGCGTCATACCAGTGGGAGCAGCGATGTCCACAAGAGTCCGACGATGAACGTTTGAATCGAACGAATCAATGCACGCCAATGTTACAACCAGGTAACGCGCCCGACCCGCCGAGATTATATGTATATCATAGACGACTCCTAAAGATACAACGAAGAACAAAAGATGACTGAGTTTGGCCGTTCAAGCATTTCTGATGCCTTTTGGAATTTTTCTTGCAGCTCTGAGTTTCCAATGACTTTGGCAGCCTGAGTCATTTGTCGCAAGAGTTCGCCTAGTCGTCTGAATACGCGGATGAGGTTGCCTTCGAACTGGTCCGTCAACTGTTTTTTTTTTTTTTTAAAAAAAAACGGTGTGAATTTATAAGCCGAACGATGGACATCCCGATGAGATTACCGACCTTGCAGATGTCTGAAAAGGATGCCCCACGACACCACTGAACCACTGCGTGCATGAGTTCTACTTTGAACGATTGAACATATTCGTCCTCGACGATAGGCAGCTTCGATTCTTGAGATACCTTGGCGATACGCCGAGCCAGCTCTTGCATCACGCGTAAAGGTGCCGCGAGCTCCTCAGTGAGCTTTGTCTGTTGTTCGCTCTATGTGCCTAATGTCAGCCAACATATCTATCCGTAGAATATGGGTGACGGTAGTCTACCTTTTCTGTGAACACGAAACAGCTCAGCAAGCTAGCACATTGCTCTGGTAGCAGCGTGTTAAAAGCGCCGTTGAAGATCAGCTCGGTAAGCAATAGCTCGTCGCCAGTGCTGATTTCACATGCGACACGACCTTTCATTTCGGCGATGTCTGTCGAATTCGTGAAACCCAGTCGTCGCAAGACGCGCTTTCGGCACTTGAGCTCCTCGAGTTGCAGAACATCGTGCGTTGCAGAGATCCGTTTCTTCAATGCCCGGATGTTTGTTTGTGCCGCCTGTTTCTGGGCATATAGAGTATACAGCTGTGGGAGGCGAAGATCTCTGTAAAGAGGGTTGGAGAGCATCTTTTTCTCCATGACCTCAATTTTCTGACAAAAAGCTAAAGTTCAGCAACGACAGATGGCACATGCCAATGATACCTTACTTTGACGAGGTTGAGGAACTTTTCGTCTTTGATTCCCATGTTCTCGATTGGATCGAGCAGCGTTATTCCGTCGGGGAACCTGCGCTGCACTTCCAACACACTCTTCCAGACGGTTTCTCGAGCTTGATCTTGTCGCAAATCCTTTGGCAGGAATATTCGAATATGACTTATCGCGTCAACTGTCGACAACAAAACTGGGACGACAAGTGGAGAGCCCTTGTAACCTGGTGGGCAAGGCAGAACACCACCCGGTGTTGGTGTAGTGATGTTCCTGTCTTTGGGAAGGGCAGCCCCTGCATCACAGTTCAAAAGAACGTCGAGAATATATTGTTCATGTGGAGGGACCTCATCGATCTGGAATTCTGACTTGGTCTAAAATATGTAATTTGAATAACGGATCGCGATGTAACAGAGATAATGTAGACTGACCTTTGACTTGATGCGTTTTTGAAAGTTGATAACGACGCCCCAGCCAAAGTCGGCGTCTTTGTGCTTGACTCGGACTAGCCGGCCAGCCTGGAGGAAGGGTAGGCTGTACGCTGGGTGCGTGACGACCGCTCGGAAGTCCTCCCCTAGTTGATCAAGTTGTTGACGATAGTCATAGTATGCGGCCACGAGGTGCTCGTCTGGGATATGCATCGTGTCCCGCTGTCTCTCCTCCGCCCGTAACTCTAGGTAGTTGATGTGAGCAAGATAAACGACAGCGCTTGTGCGACGAACCTCTTTCCAGCACTGGAATCCCAGCACTACTCTGGAACTGGAAGAAACAGCGTTCGAGCATGTACTCGGGGCTGATTCCTTCCACTTTGAGAAGATTCAAAATCATATTATACCCCAAATGGAAGGCAGAATCGAGTCGATCAGCCTCTCCCTTGATCATCGTCTTTGCGGAAGCGGGTTCAAGCTTCTCGTCACACATCATAATGACGACACCACGGTCATCTAAACCACGACGACCCGCGCGACCCGACATCTGTATATATTCCCCAGAAGAGAGGTCCCGAAATTCACGCCCATCAAATTTTCGGGCCGCCGTGAATACGACAGTCTTTGCGGGCATATTTAGACCGATAGAGAACGTTTCGGTAGCGAAGAGCACTTTGATGAGACCTTCCTGGAAGAGAATCTCGATGACTTCCTTTAGGATCGGTAGAAGACCGCCGTGATGGATGCCAATCCCACGCTTTAGAAGGGGAAGGAGGTTCGTTATCTGAGGTAGATTGCGATCGTCCGGGGAAAGGTTTTCGATTGCATTTTGGAAAATATTCGCGACCAGTTCTTGTTCGTCATTCGAGTTGAATTCGAATTTGGACATGATCAAAGCCAGGGCCTCGCATTCTCGCTTGCTGAATGCAAAGACAATGACAGGGTTGTAATTTTTGAGCATGATCATTTTGATGATCTTGGAAATGTCGGAAGACCCTATGGAACAATGAGGGAACCGTTGCCAACTTGATCATCGCGGAGTTCAAGGTACCTTTCTTTTCACCACCCTTTTTGGTTTTTCCTTTACGTCCTTTACCACTCTGGGGGTCAGCCGGATCTTCGCCCATCTTTTCCTGCAGGGTTCCCATTGCTTTGCTGAAGTTATCCTCCTTAAACTCGCCCTTCTCGTTGACCACCAGGTAAATGCCTTCACCTCCAGCGGGGAATAGGTAGTGCTGCAAGGGTGTAGGTCGGAAGTCGGTGTACACGACGTGACATGGCTGTTCGTGAGACTTGCAAATCCACTCTGCGAATTGCATGGCGTTGGGAATGGTGGCTGATAGAAACACGTATCGGACGGTGTGAGGGAGTAAGATAATGGTTTCCTCCCAGACTACACCACGTTCCTTATCTCGCATGTAGTGAATCTCGTCAAATATAACCCATGCGACTTCTCGCATGATTTCAGAGCCACGATACAACATGGAACGCAGAATCTGACTCGTTGATAAAGAGTGTGTTCTAAAACATGATAGGGCACTCACCTCTGTCGTCATGACCAAGCAAGTTGCGGATGGATTGATAGTAACATCTCCGGTCATGAGACCCACGTCACCAAACTCAGCAAGCATCTCGCGATACTTTTGATTACTGAGAGCCTACACGAAGCCAAACACGTTGATCTCTCAGCTTACACAAATGTGGATTCAAGCTCGCTCACTTTTATTGGACTGGTGTATATTACACGTTGTCGGTTCTGGAGACATTGCGCTATGGCATACTCTGCCACCACCGTCTTACCGGCGCTAGTATGCGCCGATACCAAGACACTCTCATTCCGCTGGATAGCATGCACCGAAACCTGCTGGAACGGATCAAGCGTGAATTTGTATTCCCGGGCGGGCTTTGAAGGAGGAATATGTTTTGCAATGGGAACATAGTCGTAACCGGGAGGAATGGCGACTTGATGCCGGACCTGAGTAGCATGAGAACGGACGGTAAAGTAATTTGGCTTCACAAACCTGATGTCGAAGTTCCAGTCTTGAACCCTCTTCAACAGAACCAGTCAATCCACCACTCGCAGCCATCTCACGCTTCGCTTCCGTCTGAAACTCATCGACCACAACAGGAACCGGGCTTGCAGCACGAGGTCGTTTCACAGGTCTATCGACGGCTTCATGCGACGAAGGTGGCAGCCTACCCAGTTCGGCGTTGCCAGGACTCGACTTTCGCTTTTGACCCGAGGTGGATACGGGAGCAGAGGTAGGTATTGGTATCTTGTCTGCGAGCACTTCATTGTCGCTTTCGTCCTCTGGCGGGGCGTTTTCGAGGAAAGAAAACAAGTCCGGCCCCATCGTGAACTGCAATGAAGGAACTTGATCTCAGCACCCACTGGCAAGTCATCTGGTACGCCAGTTGATTATGTAAAGGATAAAGTTTCCCAGGCCCACCAACATGCAGCTTGTACAAAAGTGTCTGTGTATCATTACTCCACTGTTTATAAAAAAATTTCCCTCAAAACTGGCGTTTCAGCGTCGCGTGAGTGCTCCCTCGTTGACAAGGCCAGCGTCACATCGGTATCCTGCGCGATTCCCCCAGTCTCCCGCTCCTCGTCGACATCGACATTTCAGACGAGTCATGTCACTAAAGCAGAACTGGCAGACATTCTCGCAGTGCATGTGATGGAATCGCGCCGCATTGGAGTGGTCATCAATATTGACGGTGACGGCAGCGGACAATGCCGGAACATACTAGGTGTTCACTTGAATTCCCGAGTCAACTTTTTGTGGACAGAGTGACACTCCTCCGAATCCGGATCCCAATACGATGACCGGACATCGGCTAACTCTATAGACTCTGGCGGCGACAAAGCTGGAATTGGACACACCCGACAATGGAATAAAAGACTCCAGATCGGTGATCCACAAAGAATGATCACGCGTGATCATTCTTTGTGGATCAC
>JBBPRX010000037.1:0-32391 GCA_038093195.1 Boletus fagicola
CTGTGAAAATCAGGATGAAGTTGTCCTGCACCTACGGTCTCGCGGGAGTGGCATTTGCAAGGAACTTGGTTGTCTCCTCGTCGGCAGGAGCTACGCTTCTGACTCGGCGAGCGAGGCCACTGCATTGACATGACATCGGGTAGGGAATGGCATTTCGCTTGTGAACACGGCAAGCACAGTTATAGGGGGGTCTAAGACTTCATTGGGACGTTCAATTGGACTTGCCTTGTATGGCAATGGTTCTCAGCTCAATGCCACGTGATCGCCATTGAACACCTTCACTCTCATCATGCTCAAAGGTCTCGGAAAGCTCACAAAGAAAGCCTCCACTGCCACCCTCTCTGCTGGCACCGACGAGCCTCCCCGCTCGACCACCCCGACCCCGGCCAACCCAGATGGCAAACCCACCTCTCGCACAGGTCTCCTGACTATCCGTGTCCTCTGGGCCGAAGACCTTGCCCTTCCCGCCGCAACTCCTCTCCCTCCCGCCGTACAAGCTGCCTTGTCCACACAACAAGCAAAGGCTGCCGCTTCCGTCTCTCCCTCCAGCGTCGTGCAAAAACGCCTCGCAAAGCGTCACAGTGCCAAAGACAGCATACAACGCACCCAGTGTTGGTGGCTTCCCTATCTCGTCATGGAGTTCGAAGTAAACCAGGTCTTGATCACTCCTCTCGGCGGTGACCTCGAGAAACCACTCTACATGTACCAAGCTCAGTTGTATGTATTCTATCTCCCTCCCCCACCTTCCACTCTCCATTCACCACTCCCCAAGTGACGTCTCCCGCAACTCCGAAATATCCATCCAGTGTTACCTTCGTGCAGAGAAACCAAAACTAGGCAATGACGGTTTAGCCGACGATATGGGTAACGATGTCTTCATGGGAGGCATTAAATTTACCCCCGACTTTGATAATGTCGGTACCGTTGGCCACGACCAGTGGTATGATCTCTCAGGCGGAAATGGAAAGATTCAAATTGGCGTTGCATACCAGCCGAGTTCCGTGAGCCTTTCTCGACACATATTCCCGTCCCAGATTCTCCAACCAGCTTGCAGGGCCAATCCTTGACCATCGATGATTTCGAGCTCACCACCGTCATTGGAAAGGGAAGTTTTGGAAAGGTAGATCCTTGTTTCGTTCCACCCGCTCGTTTCACCTCGACCCTCTTCCGCCTACAGGTCATGCAAGTCAGGAAGCGTGACACCATGCGGATATACGCCTTAAAAACTATCAGAAAAGCACACATCGTTGACAGAAAAGAGATAACGCACACACTAGCCGAACGCCTCGTACTTGCACGCGTCAACAATCCTTTCATCGTTCCTCTCAAATTTAGCTTCCAGTCGGAACAGAAGCTGTATTTGGTTCTCGCGTGAGTCCACTATAATCCTTTCCCACCAATATCAAATCTCATCCGTCAACTCAGCTTTGTCAACGGTGGAGAGCTCTTCCATCACTTGCAGCGTGAACAGCGTTTCAACGAAGAACGATCCCGCTTCTACAGCGCCGAGCTACTTCTCGCCCTCGAACATCTCCATGAACTTGATGTCGTATACCGGTCCGTCAACCGTGCTTACCGTTCGATGTGATGCTAAGAGTTCCCAGTGATCTGAAACCGGAGAACATTCTTTTGGATTATACTGGTCATATTGCTCTCTGTGACTTCGGTCTCTGCAAGCTGAACATGAAAGACTCCGACACGACGAACACCTTTTGTGGCACGCCCGAGTACCTTGCACCCGAGATTCTAAACGGCCAAGGATATAGTTGAGATCTCCCAACATTTATCCCCCTTGTCTTTGATCATGACACACTCATAGACAAGGTGATCGATTGGTGGACTCTTGGAGTTTTGCTCTACGAGATGCTTTCAGGGCTCCCACCCTTTTATGATGGTGCGCAAATGGTCCTGCTAGATCTAAGTGGGAACTGAAGCGTTCGTATCGACTCATGTAGAAGTAACCGACAAGATGTATCAGAAGATCCTCACGGATCCTTTGGTCTTTGGACCCGAAATCGGTTCAGAAGCCAGGAGCATCCTGACGAGCCTTCTTGATCGCGACCCCACGCGGCGTCTCGGTGTCAACGGTGCTGAAGAGATCAAGAAGCACCCCTTCTTCGAGAAGCACATTGATTTCAAAAAGCTTTCGCAAAAGAAGATCCAACCCCCCTTCAAACCTAGTGTTGCCAGTCCAGTAGTAAGCTCTTTTACCAGGGTCACGGAACGACGTGATGTCGAGGGACCGACGATTTCCTCTCTGTTATACAGGATGTGTCAAACTTTGATACCGTATTTACCACAGAAGCACCCATCGATAGCTATGTTGATGGCTCACACTTGTCTTCCACGGTTCAAGCGCAGTTCGCCGGTACGATGCTGTCCACACCTACAGTGTTTCGATCAAGTCTGACGTATCATATAGGATTCTCATATGATGGCTCCGGCAACGTCCCAATCAGCAATGCATAAGTATACTCCCTCCTAGTACCATCTCGCAAATAATACCAGCATACCCTTGGCATATAGCAAGTTCGCATGTCTTTCTCAATATCATTGGATGTAGATAAAGGAAAATGTCAGTTGATGATTGAGTTGCTTTGATACCCTATCAAAAGAGTGAGAGAATCCATGTAAGCTGAAGACCGACCGGGGAATCCATGGTCCCCAGACTGCGTAGCGTTCCAGCACATCAAAGTTGGCCAAGCTTTTCTCAGGTGGAAACTTGCTGTAACCATAACTTAGGAATAAATAAACTTGAACATCTCATTACCGTCCGATGAAATCATCATACTGCATTGCAAGTGGGACACTGGCTGGACTAGCATTCCACTATCTGTATGAAAGCAGAACCACCAGTACAATATGATGTGAAAGGGAGTATTATGATGATACAAGTGGATGTTAGCCAAACCAGCACTCCACAATCAGCCTAACCCCCCTCAAAACAAGCGATATACATAGATGAAATGATGAAAAAACAGCCATAGAAAAAGAAGTATCTTTTTGATCGAGGAATGTGCGGCGCACAGTATGTAAATGGATTCACCGTTTCGGAGAAAAGTCGGTTCCCGACTTTTCCGGCGTGCAAGAAAACGCCATCATACTAATGGGTCTCCTATCTCTGGGCAGTGGGGTGGACAGTGTGAAAAACTTGCAAAAAGTTTAAAGGCCCAACACTCTGATACTGTAGACTAATGGCGGTGACGGTGGTGGTGTCATGATGCCGTAGAGTTAGCGGTGACTCATAGAGTACTCCGAGTTATCTATAACTCGAAAAACTTATATGCAGCTGTGCGTAGAAATCTCAGGTGAGTCTATATTCCGCAATGATATTAAGCGAGCTGTGTCTACTTGGACTTTCTCAGGTGGTAAGCAAGTTAACACAAAAAAATCTTTGACGAGTAAAAGTATTGACAAGAGGGAGATTCGAACTCCCGCCTCCATTCGGAGATGAGAAACCCGCTCAGCAGGCAAGCTTTGAGAAGCTTGAGTCACACGCCTTGGACCGCTCGGCCATCTTGCCAGTTGTCTGTTGACGAACAAAAGAAAACCAGAAGGCGATGTGCATGACTAATCACTAGCCTTGATTTCGGAAGCCCTCTCCGTTCCTTCTTTATGTACCTCGATGGCCACTGTCACACATATCATCCGTTCCCACTACGATCCCGCAGACCGTGAAGAGCTCGAACGCGAGACTGGCCAACCCATAAACGACCAATCTGATCCATGGCAAATCGATTCCTCATTTTCTGCGCAGCGCCGCATCCGTGCAGCACCTACCTTTGTTCCCGCAACCATCTCCTATGACGAGTGGGGGATCCCATTACATTCAGCGCCCAAGGCTACCTCGAAGCTGCCAGATCAGCCTTCCACCTCGACTGCAAAGTGGTACAGGTCTCTCACTGTGACTTCCTCTTCGCGCGAGGTCCCTCCATCGAGGCCCTCCAGCGCACCCACACCCAGTCCGAGCTCTCATGACTCGGGACCAGCACAGCCCCACCAGGAGAGGATCACAAAGAACAACTGGTTCATCAGCAAGGCATTGCGCTCGGAGCCATCGACCAAACCGAGTTCTCCAGCGCCGTCCTTGGCGGACTTGCTCGCGCGTGATCCCCCACCCCTACCTTCGGAGGGGCGGTATACACCGCCTGTTTGGCTGCATATCGGACCGTCGAACAGAGGGTTTGGCATGTTGCAGCGGAGCGGGTGGAACGAAGGGGAGGGATTGGGCGCGCATGTTATACGGCCGCCAGTCGCCCGCCGTGCGAGGGATGTCAATGTGGACGAATACGCGTCGTCATCCATCAAGGTGGAGGAAGACGCGAGAGAGGTTATTGACCTCACTTGTTCGGATTCGGAGGGATCAGAAGATGCGCTCGAGGATTATGACATCATCCAGGGATCGGTGCAAACCCAGGTTGCGGGAGAAGCATCTGCATCCCATATGCAGAAGTCGTTGCTGACCCCTTTGCCAACTATCCTAAAGGCAGATCGTTTGGGTATCGGCCTCAAAGCGAAAACAGAGGGCCCTTACAAGCAGTCCAAAAAACGTGTCACTCATAACGCGGCTGCCATGGCTGCTCATATCAGGTCTGCGGAGGAAATGCGGAGGAAGAAGGCAGCATTTGGGAAAGGGAGGCGGGGGTTTGCCAAGGTCCACAAAAGAGAGGAGGATGGACGGAAAATAACGTTGGCATACTTTAATGAGTGAGAAGGGAGCTCACTCCGAGCGTGAGTTGCATCCAGCTTCATATTGACATTATTGATAAATACACGCGAACGATATACTCGATACAGCCTGGACAATCGTAGATGCGAATAAACAAGATCGTAAGAGCCGTGACTATGAGTTATGGCATCGGAGGGAATAAGGTACACATTGCTAAGGATAGGAAGGAAACTGCATCCTCCGTCCTCTATGTATCTGACTGCTACAGGGCTCAATCAGTAAGCGAATGAAAGCGACCGTTGGTCGACAAGTATCACAGAAGGACAGGCTCTCCCCAAATGCCCTTGGCTGGGTCACAGCAAACGTCGCGGACATACGTCCTGAGCCATTGTACCATCTCCTTGTTGATTTGGTGACAATGTGTCACGTCAATCGATGACAACCGATGAGGGCCAGAGACTTGACCACAACG
Organism: Boletus fagicola; assembly: GCA_038093195.1. Taxonomy (NCBI): domain Eukaryota; kingdom Fungi; phylum Basidiomycota; class Agaricomycetes; order Boletales; family Boletaceae; genus Boletus; species Boletus fagicola. The sequence continues at coordinate 5,142 of JBBPRX010000037.1, forward strand.
GCCCGCAGCGAGGGCGTGAACGTGCGCAGAAGCTGATGCGCTTGATACAGCACGCAGTGTTGTCATGGAGGTAGAAGATAATTGCGGAGACTTGCCGGAGAGGCGAGATTCCACAAAGCTGCGTAGGGAGTCCCATTCCAAACTTGTGCATCCATCGAGGCTCAAGCGCTCCAATTTAGGGCAGATCCATGGATGCGAAGCGGGTGGTGCGGACAAGTTCTACATCGCTCACTTAGTTGATTGAAACCCAAGATAACAAGGGCTTACCTTGAGGAGGAAACTTGACACATCCTCGATGTCAATCAACTCGAGCGTCGTGAGTGACATCAGTCGCTTCAACAAGGTTACGAACTTGGCTTCGTTGAAAAAGCTGGACTCGATGCGCAAGTGGCGAAGAGGAAGTGACGTGAGGGATTGTTGTCTAAGATATTCGAGGATGGGCGTCAAGTTGTCGAGATAACAGAATTCGAGTGATTCTAGTGCCGGGAACGATATTTGACTCAACAGCATCCGGATGCGCATGTTTCCGGCATAATAGAAAGAAGCCTTGACGAGTCGAGGTAGCTTTACAACCTTGTTGGACATAAACTCCGGCTCCGAATGCACAGAAGCTTCCGGATCGGCATCCGACATGTTGCGAAGAGCAAGTTCTTCAAGGTGCGGACAGCTGCGGAGCATTTCGAGAAGTTTGTCAACGGAAGGAGAAAAACCATTCCAATATCCGCCCAATTGTAGGACTCGCAACCCAGACACAACCCTTCTGTCCCAACCAAAATTGAACGAAGTAAATGAACACGAGCGGAGACGCGGGGTGTGGCCATTGAAGAGTGGAAGACAGGGTGAAGAGTAGTGGTCCTCTTGCATGGAATGGAAGATACATATCGACAACGTTTCCAGAAGAGGTGCGTCTTCTTTACAGCGCAAAAGTGCGGCATGTGCCTGGGGTCTATTGGGTACGCTGAGACGGAAAGACCTTGCACGCCAAAGGGCAGGACGAAGCAGATCCATCGCGCGAATGATGTTTTCCATTACACCCGTCGCATTTTCCGCGCGAGGGGGGAAGTTGACAGTGATGTCGAGAGGAACAGATTTGGAGCGAGCCAATTTCCGACGTGCCTTTTGAAGAGAATCATGAGGGCTGATGCAGATGATAGCCCATAGCTCTGGAGAGTTGATGATCACGTCTCTCCAGTAGCGACATACGAGCATCAAACTGGATACCAACAATGAATCTTGATCGCCGGATTGGCAAACTCCGGTGACGAATATCGAGGAGAGAAGTTCTTCGGGAAGACGGTAGATGGGGGACTGTGAACGCACTGCTTGTTCGAGATGTGACTCGAGTTCTTGACGTTGACTCAGCAGAGAAGCCATCTGGGTATCCAATGAGTCGAGTGCTTCTCTGAGGTGTGAAATCGACACTTGGGAGTTGCAAAACATTGCAAGGCCGCCGATAGTGTTCGGGCGGGACAGTGAACTGTTTGGAGAGCCAGAAAGGGGGGAGACGAAGACGGGTCTGGAGACAAAGTGGACGTCTTCGTAGGGTGGCGGAGGGGAAGAGGGGGAGCTGGAAGCAGATGAGACTGTACTGGACGAACGAGATGCGAATGTAGGTACGTCGGCAAGCTTTGAACCATGACGGAGCGCAGGAAGAACACTATCGTCACGAACGGGACGAGATACAGAAGGGCACTGCATGGTGACGCGGAAGCAGGATGATCGATGAGGTGACTAAACGCAGAGGGAGTGCATATAAGTAAACCAGAGGGAGCACGCGGGTTGTTTAAATAACCGTGTTGTCGTAGGGCGTGCAAAGCGGCTGTCAAGCCGGAGATGGGGCTGAATCAGACGGTGTCTGTCCGTTGAGTATGAAAAGAGAAGAGGAGAACAAGGGAAAGGGACAAGACAAACCTGCTGATTTGGAGGACATGATCTGGGATGGAACGAGCAGTGCCCGGAGAATCCAGTGGGTGCTTGTTCTGTATATGAAAGACATCGCACGGATAAGAATGTACCTGCGAAATATGAGATGTGGTGCGCAGCGAGGAGCACGAGGCCTGACGCATGTTGCGATGTCTTACCCCAGGAGGCGATTTGGGCAGCAACGTGTAACGGCAAAATAGCATCTCGAACACGAGGACCGACAACGAGGCAGCAAAGTCGTCCGTTTCATTCACACGCAATACACATCTATCGAATTCGAATTCGCCCTACCCGCGGCCCCACACTCCATCAATCCAGCCCCGCTGTCGAGACACAAACCCGTAATAGAAGAACTGACAAAGTACCTGATACAATACATTAGTACCCCCAGAAACGTGTGAATCACCACACGTACAATCAGGTCGAGAAAGATAGTCATCGCGCTTCCTACAACGACCGTTAGCACATCCCGTTTCATCCAACAGCCGGCCCAGACCATACCAGCAAGCCAGCTCGCATTCCTTATTAGGTACTTGCGCTCAATCGATACCGCAACGATCGACAAGGCATATGTCCCGTTCCCCAGGATCGCAAACAAGAAGAGGCCTGGTGCAAGGCCTTCGCATCTGGTCTTGAAGTTTTTGACTGTGGCCTGTCAGCAGGTGTCTCCTTTCAGAATGCTGCGCTCACATATTTGTGGCACCCGAGCCCCGACTTGAACACGTTCAGCGTGCATTCGCGATCGTACCAACTCCCAACTCACGGTATAACAAAGCACTCGTCCATCCAATCACCTGGATTTTCCACTCGAATGGCGTGTCTGGCGGAAGAGCAGGGGAGTCTCCTTCACCCTGTATTCGCTCACTGATCAGATACGCAACAACTCCGGTGGCCATGATGAATGCCACAGCCGCAGCGTATTGCACAAACACCCTTATTACAGAGGTTGGGCAAGTCTCTGACCCATGTACCAGGGAATTATCACCAAGCAGGCAGGACTGCTCGGTTGGACTATCCTCCCCTTGCGGGAGAGTTACCACAGAGCGCTGCTTCCATCGATAGTAATATACCTGGAGAAGCAACGTGGTATCACAAATGGTATACTGCCAAAAGATCTGTCAGATATACTGCACAAAACCCATATCCATGAGCACTTACATAAACGCCCAGAATGATCATGGTGGGGAGCAGGTGTGCCAGAACGGCACCTAAAAGGTTGGATATGTCACCCAGCAGCCATATGTAAACAAAGAGAAGAGATAATCCCTCTCCGCTTTGCAATTGATAACTTTCTATAATTTGAGGAGAGTATACAATGACCCTGCGATTGCCCAGTATTAACGCCAGTAGCCCGAGGCTAACCGAATACGGAAAACCCACCAGCATGCAATCGATGTCCAGCCAAGCTGTGAGCGCACTGTTAACTAGAGCTTGAAACCGCCGCACAAAAATACGAACCACGCTGCTTGCTACGTCACCCTGAGGCAACATTTTTGTTGGTAGGCGGCAAGATTTGATGTGCCCCAAAAAGGAGATCGCTCATGGGGAAGTAGGTGCTCACGTGACAGCTGAGCACATTACTGGAGACAACTGTCTCGAAAGTTCATTCATCCTCCTCATGAACAGCCAAGAGGCATTTCGAAGGTTCGCGCAGCAGGTGCAGCGGGCAGGTTCTCAGGGAGGCGGCGGTTTCTCCGGTGGGCCTGGTCGCTTTTTGGCCGGAGGTGGTTTGCTTGCTGCGCTCATCGGTGGCGGATTGCTCCTCAATGCTGGTTTGTTCAACGGTGCGTCGTTTCATTCGTCTCAATAAACAAGCTAGAATCGTTTCAAAGTTGACGGTGGTCACCGTGCCATCAAGTATACGCGGTAAGAGCGACAAGCTGACATGGAAACTGATTCACTCATACTTTCTTGTTTAGTTTACATGGTGTAAAAGATGAAATTTACAACGAAGGGACACATCTCATGGTGCGTATACTATACCGTATTGTACTCCGTGGCCATTCAGTTATTCCAGGTGCCTTGGTTTGAGACACCGATCGTTTTTGACATCCGTGCCAAGCCCCGGAGTGTTGCAAGTTTGACTGGGACGAAAGGTCCGTTTCTCGTATCAGTGACGACCATTTCCCTGAAGCACATTAGATTTGCAAATGGTGAATATTACTTGCAGAGTGTTGTCAAGACCGTCCACTTCGGCGTTACCCAAGATTTACCGTGAACTTGGGAAAGACTATGACGAGCGCGTACTGCCTTCCATCGTCAATGAAGTCCTCAAAAGTGTAGTCGCCCAATTCAATGCTAGTCAACTCATCACCCAGCGTGAAATGGTCAATGATGCACAACAGCTTTTGTGGAGGGGTTCGCTAACTGTACCATGTTAGGTCTCGCGATTGATCCGCGAGAATCTCACAACTCGGGCTCTGCGATTCAACCTTGTGCTGGACGATGTCTCCATTACACATGTCGCGTTCTCCCCTGAATTCACACATGCCGTCGAGGCAAAACAAGTCAGTCTCCTCTTTTAATCTGCTGGAGTTGTGTCTGATCACGATCCGTCTTACCCAGGTTGCACAACAAACAGCACTCCGAGCTGCGTTCTTGGTCGACCAAGCCATACAGGAAAAACAAGCGAGTTGCAACACTCTTGAACGTCGATCCTGTGTTGATTAACTCCCAATGTTATAGTCTATTATTGTCCGCGCGCAGGGTGAAGCACGCAGTGCAGAGCTAATCGGCGAAGCAATGCGGGCAAACAAAGGTTTCCTTGAGCTTCGGCGTCTGGAAGCCGCTCGTGATATTGCGAACGTTCTGGCTACATCCGGGAACCGCGTCATGCTTGACGCTCAAAGTTTGCTATTAAATGGTACGCTTTGGATCTCAGAATGATGCACATATTTTCTGACTGGTCGTTTGATAGTCACTGGGGAGGACACAAAGGAACTCTTGCGGGTAAAGAAGTAAATTCTTTTTGTTGTCCCATAGGTCGTGCCCCTGATATTATAATAAATGCATCATTTGGCGTCCATACTCCCTGCGCGAGGGGGCTCTTGTTTTCCCCTTTCCTGTTAAGACTTCGCGATCACGTGTTCTCTTCCCCGAATCTTTATTATCGCGTGGGCCTTGAATTGCACCCTGTCTTCTTCGCAGGTAACCAGGATGCCGCGCAGGGCTGGGTTGAAACATCTAAGATCCACGCTTCATGACTCGACGCCGGAGCATGAACCTCAGAGCGAGGGAAGTCAGGGAGATCACGGCCTCGAAAGTGGGATGAATGCAAAACGCGTCAGGTGGGATAGCCCATCGGATTCACGGGACGAGCGTGATTCGTCAAACTCAGATCCCTCTGGGCCAGCGAAGGTAGCGTCGCGATTCACGCTATTCACTCCTTTTTATTTGACCACGTAGATTTGTTTGAGCATTTTCTGTCAGCAGTGAGTTGGGTGTTTTTTATTGTGTCGTGTCTCATGTTTGTCCCAGTGGTCGTATCGGCTGCTCATACTACGACCCCATCAAATGCGTCGTGTATGTACTCGAAGACACCCAAGAAGGTGTCCATTATGACCTGACAAAAATGAGTTGGTGATGCTGAATTTCCTTCTTGGGGTTAAAATTTGAATCCCTCACAGTCTTGGAACATTCGGATCCGGGCTTCATACTCACCAGCTCAAAGGCAGATGATTCTTTTATTTCAGTATTGCAAAACCACGGTGAGCCTGTCTGCTGAGGACGCATATAGGGACATTTACCATCATTCTGAGTAGCGGAAACTTCTGGTGGTGTTTTCCAGATCAGACCTCACAAAGAATTTGTTCCTAGCAAGGGTCGGAACAGATTGCTATCATTAAACTTGCTGAGTCGATTGGACTGTGACCTGGATGAAAACCACGAGGATGCGTCCGACATTTCTTCGGCCGCTGGAATCAGAAATGCATACGATTTTATGGCGAAAAGAAGAGACGCAACCAGAGATCCTGCGATGGAACGGTGGAACGCTGTGATACGCTTGGCAAATTTCGCTTCATTAGAATCAGCACCTCTTTGTGTGAGTCATGTAACAAGCAACCTGAATCAGGAACGACGTCCTGTATAGATATCTTCAGTGGGGGCGCTCCTCGACTTCCTTATTCGTGAACGAGCAACAGGGGAATGGGGAGATCCTGGTGAAACAACGGAGTTAGATATCTGTGGTATCGAGGTCTTGTCGCTGTACGCTCCTTTCTTTGTGCTGTTCGCCTAGCTCAACATCTGTTAGTGACCAGGTGATGCACGTCAATGCAGATACACTTTGGTAAGCTCAGTCGAATTATATTATGACTTATGTAAATATTGTTGATTCTCTACTGTAACAGCTCCTTGCAGGTATTTGAGAGCGAAAACCATGCTACCATCCACTCCGACCAAACGAAAGAAGGACTGTCGCTATTTGGTCTACTCTTACTTCTTTTTCATTACTATCTTCTCACTCACTTGACTTGGTTTTTAGGCATATTGAACACTACTCGGACTGCCTTGGGTTGCTCGCTGCTTCGCACGTGGTTTATACGTCCATCATTGTCACTCCAGGTGCTTAAAGCACGACATGACGCAGTAGAGTGCTTCTTGCGTGCCGAGAACTTGCCAGTGGTCGGTGCGTTGCAGAGTCACTTGAAAGGCATCGCGAACATCCCCAGGACCGTGGGCGTGCTAAGGTCCGGGAAGGGAATGATCTCTGATTGGCAAGCATTAGTGAAGGTCTGTCCCTTCCGTCACACTCGGGATATCGACTTGTTGTGAGGTGCTCCTAGTTTACCTATCATTCTGCAATGATTCATGATGCACTGGCGGAGTTGCACCAAAGTAGACATGTCGATATTGTGGTAAGAGTGAGTATTCGTCACAGCCAACGTTGTCTCGCAGGTTCTGAGAATTCGTAGCTCATGAAGGTACTGGACGTAGCTTCGTTCAAGGAGGTTGGCAATATGGTCAACAATACTGTGAGATCTTTTTTCCTCTGTTCGATTGTTGTTCGGGCCCTACTTTAACGCCGATAGATCGATTGGGAAGAGTCAGCTGAGGTGGCTCGGGTGTGCGTCCGGCCACACGTCGACGAAGAACTAGACAAACGAAAACATGTCTACCGAGGGATTGATTCTGTCCTGGTTAGTTGACCCAACGCACCTCACATTTAGCAACAAACATCGAAGGGAAACAGTCAAAAGTAGCCGAGCAAATATCCCAAACTGTTCCCGTTGATTATGCCGAATCTTTGAATGTCGTGTATTTTCCTCAGCTTGGTTCGTATATCTGCTACCTTGTCATATAGTCGATGTTACTGAGTCCCCTCCTTTGAAAGGTTTTCTTATCACTGTACCGATGCGTGAGGAGTGGGAGACAGAGGCGGGGATTAAAGTGCTGGATGGATGGAATTTTCAGGTAAGTGCAATCGAATTTTTTTGTCCAAAGGTACTGATTTGTTACCCCAGTTCTCCTCGGAGTGAGTCTTCAGGCTCCTGTCCACTCCCTCAATAATCTCTGTCATCCGCAGGTTCCATGTCTACTTCAAATCAAAGGAGATGCAAGGTACAAAGTCTCAGGGTGGTTGAAAGTAATTCTGATGGCTCTTCGCAGATATGGACAACCACATCGGAGATCTACATCCAGCGATAGTCGGTATGGATCGTTTCCTGTGCAGGTTTTCCGGGCTGAGCGCGTAGACCGAGAGATCGAGATCGTCCAAGGATTATTGGACGAAGTTCTTCGATATGGCCCAGCCATGGAAGATGCCTCCAGTGTTTGTGCTGAACTTGACTGCTTGCTCTCGTTTGCAGAGGCAGCGAGAACGTTCGACTATCGGCGTCCTCGAATAGTAGAGGATCCTATCATTGACATCATTCAAGGAAGGTATGCTTGTGTTGATCGTCCAGGAGGTAGGTACTTGAGCTCCTGCGTTAGACATCCTCTTCAAGAGCAGATCTCGGACACCTTCGTTCCTAACGATGCACGTCTCGTCAGTGGAGTGGGCTTCGGAATGTGTTACGAGGACGATAATAGTTCGGACACGGGGGTTGAGGCTACATGGAGTAGTGTAGTTCTCTGCACCGGGGCAAATGCTTGTGGTAAAGTAAGAACCACTCCCACATTTCACTTGTGTAGCCACTGATCGCTATTTCTTGCAGAGCGTGTATTTGAAGCAGGTCAGCAGATACGCTGCATGGTCATCAACAGCTAAGTTCGGTGACAGGTTGCATTGATTCAATATATGGCACAGGTCTGTACCAAAACTGCGTGATTTGGATCACAGGTTGACTACACCAATTGACCAACATCGGTTTTATAGATTGGGAGGTGGGTCGCGAAGCATCTACTAACACCTCTTGCCGAACTCCCGCAGTTTCGTCCCTGCAGAGTCCGCCACATTGGGGATAGTCGATAAAAGTTGGTCCGATGGATCATGGTCATTGCGGATGCTGAATTTTTGCAGTCTTCACGCGAATACAGACTAGAGAATCCGTTTCAAAAGTATTGTTTCGAATTCATGGATCGCGTTCACTCATCTCTTTCTCCTCAAAAGGTCCAGTCAGCGTTCATGATAGATCTTAATCAAGTGTCGTTCGCTTTACGAAACTGCACCTCCAAGTCTCTGATTTTACTTGATGAGTTCGGGAAAGGAACGGTGGCCACAGGTTGGTCTCTACCTTGAAATTGTGAAGATTACGTTCATGTTTCTAAAATTTCAGACGGGGCTGGCCTCTTTTGCGGTGTCATGACTCACCTCCTGAAGCGTGGCAGAGACTGTCCCAAAGTACTTGTTGCATCCCACTTCCACGAAGTCTTTCGGAAGGACCTGCTTGATCCACACAAGTTTCCCATCACTTTCGTCCACATGAAAGTCCTTTTCGCATCCAGCACTGGGGATGTACTCGACGCTGACGGAGTGTCCGACTCGAACTCCCGCCAAGAAAGCAGTGTTTCCCGGGCACCTGCACCTGGCGAGAAGATTATGTATTTGTACCGGTGACTGGTCATCCCGATCGAAAAAATATCGTGTGGTTGACATACCGATAGCGTTGCACCAGGTCTCTCGCTTTCTTCTCATGCTGCGCAATGTGCGGCGATGTTCGGGCTCCCCCGTCGCATTGTGGACAGGGCTCAGTATGTCAGGTATGTAACATATCGACTACAGGTGTCCCCGACGCCACATATATTCGTATTTGTTCACTGATATGTTTTCGGTCAAAATCGAGTGAGCTCCTGGCCAAACACGAGCTTGGTAAGCTGCTCGAGGAGAAGATGACTGACGAAGAAAGATTGGATCTTCAAGCTGCCGAGGAAATCGCACGACGATTTTTAGAATGGGACCTTACAAGTGATGAAGCTTTATACCAAACCGGCGTCAAGGCTCGACTCGCGGAGGTTCTAGGGAGAGAACCAGATAGCTGATGAATTATGTAGAAGCCCTCCTTATGTGTGGGCCGCGATTTCTATCGAGTACTTAACAAGACCAAGACTTCGGTATAAAAGACACCTTTTTTTTCGAGTATCAGGTATCAAATTGCAGCGTTCTTTTCTTTGTGAATCTCTATTCCTGGAGGGGCACCAAGAGCTGAAAGATTCAAGTTGGTATTATTCTTCAAAGACGAAGAGGCTGCGCCGTACCTTGTCTGAGGCTTCCGTACAAGACGAACTGACCGGACACTAGCCCCGCAGTCATCACCATCCTCGGCCCCAATCCGGCAAACAACCCACGGAGCCCTGCTTGTCGGGCTAAGACGCTGAGTCTGTGGGTCATGGAGCCGCCGGGGCCGTGCCCCTTGTTGATCTGGCTGAGCAACGTATCAGCAGGCTGTGGAATAGCTAGTAATTAGTTTGCTCAGGCGAGAGAATGTGAGGATCACATGACTAAGGATTGCAGCCGCAAACCCAGCAATGATTCCACTACCCAGCTGGATGGAGAACTTAGCTGTTCCAGGCAGATTCCTCCGTGTTTCATCGGACATGGCGCGGAAAGCGACTTCGTGACAAAATTCATTTACGGTAAACTGCCCGATAGCATAAGGAATCTGTCTGTGAAGAGCGCCTGGTGAGTATGATGCATGATCGGTTCGATGTACACACTGAACTTGCAGAGTATTGGTAAAAAGCCTGCATACAACTCGCCAATTCCTCCTTCCCGAACTAGGCGAGTCAAACCGGAAACAAGGCCGGTTGCATAGTTTTGTTGTGAGACGAGCCTAATTCTTGTTGCTTCAAGAGGGGTGAGTAAAATATCTGCAAAAAATCTGGAGTGCGAGCAGTGGTCAGCACATGAGTACCCGAGCTTAAACAGGGTCTCACTCTGCAACACTCGCTGAACCAAGGTAGATTGCAGTGCGATACTTGACCGCGTCCTCAGTGCCAACCAACGCTACAGATTTCGCTTTCCAATACTCGTAGCCAGAAAATTTAGCACCACCCTGAACGAAGTAGCCTACTGCGGTGGGCCCGAATCCTGTGAGGAGGGCCTGGGTGCCTTGCTTGGCGATAACATGCCGAGTTCCGGAGATCATGTTCAAGTTCTTGTAGGCGGGGTCAACTTGGATGCGCGTCTTGACGACATCGACGGCTACCTCAACAGCTCGGCGGTGAGTCTGAAAAAGCAGTACCTGATCAAGACTCACGCGTCATGGCGCCGTGGGTGACGCTATGGGGAACATGTTTAAACGCATACTTGAAGCTCGAGGGATCTGCTTACGTGCAGCATAGCGCGCCTGTTGCAAAATGGTGAGTATCGCCGTGTCTGCGCGACAAATGTGAGAGGGGCTCACCTGCGAAGAAGAAGGAGGCATAATCCCTGGAGGTGAATTGACTGGCTGGTTTCATCGTAAGATAGCTTTGCCATGTGACGTCATGTGCCCCTGCGGAAGTATACCGGCAACTTCCCGCGCCCATATTTAAGTGCAAGGTATCTTCCGCCTCCGTCCGCATTCTTGCCATGCCGTCCGTCGCTGAGATCACCTACTTCAAGGCGTCCGAAGGCTACAAGTCTGGCTCAGCCAGCCTCGATGCTCGAATCAGCAAAGCAACCGGGGTGAAAAAGTGGGTTTGTCATCAGTCGCCGTAGTATCATACCGCTTATCGATCAACGTGTTCCAACCCAAGGTCTTACGTCGGATACCAAACCGAAGACCCCTCTGTCCTTTTCTGGGTGAACGGTATGCTCTTCGTCGCGGCACAGCAGTGATCGAAGCTTCATTCCCGTCGTAGACTGGGTCACGATAGACGCTCGCGAAACATTTACGAAGAGGGGTGATTACGCTGACATAGCAGCTGCATGTCGCCCTTCTTTCGATTCTGAACCGACAGTCAATTACGTTGAGTTTGAAGATACCGATGGCGCCCTTGGTGCACCAATCACTGAATTCGTGACATTCACCCTGAAGGAGGGAAATACCATGGCTCAGTTGGAGCGCTTGGTTCAGGAAATTCACCAGAAGCTTGCTGGAACTCCCAAATTCCATGGGGATAGCTGGGCTCCGATTATTGGCAAGCCCAATGTCTACCATGGTATCCTGGGCTGGGACAGTGTACAGGCAAGTGTACAATCGAACGCTCGCTTGAGCTGATCCTCAACATTCTTCCAGGCCCACTGGGATGCTGTCTCGGATGGTCCTCTCAAGGAAGTGATTGACCGAATCAAGCTGGTCGCTAATTTGTGGCTTGTGCATGCTGCGCTGAAACCCATTTCGGTGTGAGCAAGGTTGCAGATAGTCGCACTGTACGATATGCTGAGTAGGGAATGAAACACGTTCTGTGCAAGCTGTGATCGCTAGTGCGCATGCGGCAAGGTGAGAGCGGGGCACGCGGTGCGAGAAGACGAATGGGCGGTGTGTTGAGCACGCTCTGAACACGAGTTATTTGAGCGTGTGTGATCCTCGCCGCGGGAGCACCATAAAGACCAGCGCCGGGATCCAACTCCGCTCAAAAGCCAAACGTTACCCGCCTCCCCTCAGATATCCCCTCTCCATCCTCGTGTCAACATGTCCGTCCACCTCGTCCCCAACAATGCATTGGGTTTCAACAGTCAGTCTTGCCAGTCACATCCATCGATACCCGCTCATTTCTTTCCAGGACCGTTCACTCAACTCGTCAAAAAAGTCCTATTGGTCTCAAATCAGAATTCGTCTCCGGTTGCCTTCAAAGTCAAAACAACAGCACCCAAGGTACCTATACCCCTCTCCGAGCAGGTCACAGCGTTATTGAGACATCCACCAGCTGTACTGTGTTCGTCCCAACTCGGGTAGAATCGAACCTGGCGACAGTGTCGAGGTGTCAGGTATGCCTCATGCAGCATGGTTTCTTACACACCTTGACCGTCACCCTAGTAATGCTTCAGCCAATGAAGGAAGAACCCCCGTTGTCTGCCAAATGCAAGGACAAATTCCTAATTCAAAGCACCCTCATCACAGCCGAGAAGGAGACGAAAGATCTTCAGGACATCGTGAGAATTCCTCTGCTTCGTCCCCAGTCCCAGCTCAAGTTTTTCTAGTGGAATGTCCCCAGTGGCGCAAACGAAGAGTCGAAAGTGCATCAACAAAAGCTTCGTGTTGTCTATCTCCCACCAGAGGGTCAAACCGTCGAGGAGGAAGAAGAAGAAGGTCATGTGGAAGAACCTATAACGGTACCTGTCCCAAGACGCTTTGGTGCTGAAGTACGTTTGGATCGCCCAGGTCTTGGCGCACCGCTTCATGTGAATCTTACTTATTCTAGGACGAAACCACTCAGAGGGCACTACAGCCTATGCCTCCCTCGATGTCTTCAGCCACCCCCTTACCCCGTTCAGTGACGCCCCCTCGGGTACGAGAACCGGACAACCTGTATCATGACGATTCGGGAGAAGATTCCCCCCAATTCCAGCGTTCCACAAGTGGCCCCGGCGTAGGCATCGTAAATGTCAATGTTCACCAACCTTCACCACCTTCTTCACCATCACCACCTCCACCTCCCCCTCCAGCTGTTCAAATCAACCGTGAACTTGAACTCAAGCTCAGCGATGCTCAAGGCGAGATACAACGCCTGCGTGCACTGCTGGCTGCAGTGCCAGACCCGAGCTCTACGGCACCAGAATCGGTTGCACCCGAGTCCGTTGCACCATCTGAATTCCGACGAAGGTATGCGACTAGTTCTGACGATGGTACGAGCACGTACTATGGGGCGACAGAAGTGGGGACTATGGTGGATCACAACGCTGTTATACACCAGGACGGTGTACCACTGCAGGTGGTTATCATCATAGCGCTCGGCGTGTTTATCACGACATATCTATTTTTCTAAGCACGGTGTCCAACCAGACTCCCTCTCCTCGCTTTGTCCCATTCATTTCTCGATCCCTCCGGGCCCGTTGATAGTCGCTGCCAGAGCGACTGCAAGAGAGTATGCTAGGGATGCCACGACCATTCCATACTTCGATATGAACACAGCAATATGAACACGGGTTCTTTGATGGTGAATACATTGAAGGGTTTTGAATAGGTACTTGCACGTTGACTTTTCTGCATAACGTTTCACTATACGATAACATTCCTCCTTGTTGCGTTCGAATCAGTTCGAACGGTGTCATTCTGTACATAGATATCTATTTTGCTGTCTACTATGATATGCTTGCAATGAGCTCCCTGCTGTCTTGGACGATGTGAATGCTGGTCTAGACAATGTAGATCTCTTCGTGGAATATGAAGGCATTTTTACGTAGGAAAGCGTGACAGTTCGACGTAATTCAGTGCAACGAGGCAAAGAACTCTCGCCATTTCGAGATTACTTACATGATGGTTACTAGCTAGTGCACGCGTCAGTATTCCGGAGTTAACCGACGAAGATGAGCTGGGTCCCACTCCGAACAACTAGTAAAGGCGCTCGTCCAGGGACTTGATGTCGGGAGTCAGGTCATGCATCTGAGCTCATACCTGGTATAATGGTGAAATCGATAGGTTGTTTGCTACAAGGGGCGGCGTGGATCTGCGGACGTGTCGCCGGAATTAAATACCTATAAAGTGATCCGACAATGAGCAAAGCGATGGGACTCGCCTGAAAATCATGATGATAGGTCTTTGATTGAATGTTGAAGATCCAGCGTTCTTCAAGACCGTGTTCTGAGTTGTTACCAACGCTCGGGGAAAGGAAACGAAGTTCAATCTCCCCTGTGACTCGGACACTGGCAGATGACTCGATCGACTTGGTAGCTTTCGTAAGGGCAAGTATTGCAAGGCATGTTGCAATTCTGGCGCAAAGCGCAACAACGAGGGCATAAACAAATGAGGACCAACCAAGGGGCCAACTTGGGCCAACGACCACGGTAATCTCGCGAACAACGCGGCCTCGGCTCCACAAAACCATACCAACGGCCGCCTTGACTGGACCAGGTTCTCACAATATCAGCGTTAAAAGCCACTTCCATCATGGACCATCACAGCGATAGAAAGTCAAACAAGCCGATATTCATGACCGCCGTGCTCACCGCGGCAGCCATTTTTGTGTTGTACCACTTGTTTCTCAAGGGACCTGAAGTGGAGCAGGTTCGAAAGGTATGTAGTCATAGTCGATAGGCGAACAATGAAAGCCCTTGAGGCGTCAAACAGGCGGTGGTTATGCTCAAAGGCAACTCGCTTGTCTCTGGCACAGTGACGTTTGAACAATCAACAAGGGATGGCCCTGTTACAGTCTCGGGAACCATCCAAAGCCTCGATCCCTCTGTACTTCGAGGGTTCCACATTCAGTGGGCTGTCAATTTATCCGTTTTACAAACCATTTCCTTGAGCTCGATTTTAGTGAACTAGGTGACCTGAGCGGCGGCTGTCTCTCTACAGGCTCCCATTTCAACCCGTTCAACAAATTTCATGGTGCTCGAACAGACTCGTCGAGGCATGTTGGTGACCTGGGTAACATCGTCAGCGACGAGCGCGGAGCAGCATCCTTCTCATTCACGGACGACGTGATCTCTCTCAACGGTCCTAAGAGCATAATCGGGTATGTTTAATTCATGGATCATGATGGAAACCAGTTAGATGCTGACAAATACATCTGATTGGTCTTAGTCGTGCCGTGGTTGTGCACGAGGTAGGGACACTTGCAGCTGTCTGCTCTTCTATTCGCCACACTCATACCCCTATAGGGTGAGGATGACCTTGGCAGAGGTGGAAATGAAGACAGCCTCAAAACTGGTAATGCAGGTGGGAGAGCCGCCTGCGGCGTAATTGGTAAGCTTTATGCAATCTTCCAACGACGTGCATACAAACAATATATTGTCACAGGCCGTGTTTAAGTGAAGTGGAATAAGCAAGCGTCTGAGTGGGAATGACGAATCGAATGTAGCTATTGAAGACTGCCTTGTGTTTCTTTAATCGCACTGCGGAGAAGCAGATTAAGTTCACCCACAGTTGCAGCGCTGCGGCGCAATGATTTAGCCTACCTGGTAGTAATAAGGGTGGGGATCGCACACGCGTACGGTGATGCAAAGGGGTGATGCGCAGCTTGTGGCTCGTGCCTATTGAACAACTTAGATCGGTGTCATGTTTCTATGCATCACGCAGGCCGTGGAATTCGATCTCACACCGCATTGTTCCCAAGTTAGCTGCGGCACGGAGGAAGGTATCATGGCCGTGGCCGATGTGGGTGGTGACTCCGTGGACAAGTTGCTTCCGGTATTGGAAGTACTGTCAACGGCGGTGGTGATTGGACCAGTCTCAACATAAACTCCGGGGTAATGCTAATATTCTTTGTCTGGTCCATTCTGAATGCACAAGACACACAGGTGCCAATCTTCGGAGTTGGTAGGGGTTGGTGTGGGAAGGTTGGGTACAACACGTTGAAGTGGATCTCCCCAAATGGAAGCCCTTAGACCAACTGTTCCAGCAGAAAACTGTCACGTTGTCGAAGTGATGCACATATTAATGTCATATGCGAAATCGTGCCATACTGCACGGGCAAATGGAACCCCCTGTGAGTTCTTGGACCATCCATTCCGGGTGGTGTAGTTTGGTGCAACCGCATATGTGAGCCCAGTAAAATAAGATTCGAAGAACACGATCCGATGCTCTACCGTTGACTAAAAACGCCCTCAACATATTAGTGTTATGTCACAGGGTAGAACTTGAGACCCACGTTTGGCGGATTGATTAAAGCATGCATGATCGAAAAGTGATCGGGCAGCTCACCTGTGCCAAGATTCTCCGTTATTTGCGGAATAATGTTGAAATCCCACGTAGAGTGGAGTCGATCGTCACTTTCAAGCCCTGAATCTCCGAACTATCTGCTGAGTTTTGTAACAGATACCAAGTTCGGGAGCAAACGATGTCACTTTTGGTCCTGTGCTCAAGATGGATCCAGAGGAAGACAGTGCAAAGTGGACTGGCTGCTGTGGATGTACTGAGGGGACTCTTGTCTATGAAACCTCCGCGTGGATTGTTCGGTGCTCGCCCTCCCCAATCTCACTGGGCCAGGATCCTGCTTAAGGTCAGTATTAATAATGGATAAAAGGTGAGGGCCTACATAGATCGAAATCAGTCGCAGTTGAGCAAGCATTGAATGATCCAGATCAAGTAATAGTTCCAGCGTGGGGTGACAACAGAAGAGCTGCAAGGATGCTGGATGGCAGTAGTTTTCGAATCTGAGCTGTCCACTTTTTTGTCACAATTTATTCTCCTTGACACCCGAGGAAATGACCTCCCCAAGCGACGCTCAACGGTACATCAATCCGGCCCAGCGCGAGAGAAATTCCAATCATTCGCGATGAATTCATCGCGTAACGTTGGAACAAGCGGAGTAGGAAATTCACCTGGTCCAAGAGTTGCCTGAAGCAACTTCGGGACAATGGAATTCTATTGTCATCGAGAATTGATGTAGGGTTTTGTGCCTTATAAGCCATGGACGTGTAACAGAAAGTAACTTGAAAACTCGCTCACAACATCAACATGCGAACGTCGCCGATTACCAGACCAGCAGCGCAACTAGACGTTAGGACCCCCAAGCTTCGGCTAAAACGATCGTTCGCAAGGGCGCTAAAGCGAGGTACTAGGACCCGCGCATGCTATATCGAACTTCCTCGAAAGCTCTGGGATAGAATCGTCCTGCTCATGTTCACCTGCTGTTTATTTATCTTCCTCCACGCCTTTTTCGGTTTCGGTGACGTCGTCGAAGACTTGCGCGTATTAAACGACACTCTTGTACATCCGCGCGCGCCTATTACCATCTCTCCACGGTGGAGCCGGCACTCTGTGACGTCAAACGAAGACCAGAAGATACGCGCACCGAGCGTGACGCGGGTGATGGTGGACTGGCATGGAGACTATGAACTCTTCACAAGCACTGCTCCAGCCTTGGTTGCACCTGCGTCAACCCCACAGGACGCGTTTCCGGATCCGACACCCGTTCTAGTCAGAGCAGAGCGAACACTGGACGAAGGTTCACTTTCCATGACCACCAAAGTCAAGACGCCTGTGCAAATCCCATCTCCGTTTTACAGAACCCCCTACGATCCGTTCCGGCTGGTGTTTGAGGACTCTGTTGACGGAGATGAATATCATGGGCTGTATCCGGTCGCAGGGCCACCAAGGACTGTACGAACACGACGCTTTGGTAGATGTTTTCCTGGAGAAGCTTGCTTGTGAACACCATGCACAGTCCTGTTTTGCAGATAAGAAGAGCGGACGGATATTTGTGGACTTTGTTACTCGCACGCACGCACTCGTTTTGTATGTGCAAGTTGTATTCTGTCTCTGGATAGCTGTATTAGTTTTGGCTTGGTAGTATGTAGTATACGAAAGGGTTAGTATCGGTTTCCCACAGTTTCACTTCAGTCTCAAGCCAACTCATCAACAGAGTCACTAACCACCATGTCCACACACTCGCGTGACTATGGCAAGGACAACAGCCTTAAACGTGAATATGACGATAATGACCACCAGCGGAGGAAACGTGACAATGGAGATCAGCATGGATACTCCGACCGCCGTTATGGTGCGAACCAGAGGAAAGAAAACCCAAGACGAGATGAAGAACGGAGAAGAGATAGACGGGATTACCCCGAAGACCGACGATCCTACGGACGCGAACATGACAGGAGGAGGGGTGGGGATAGAGAACTAGATGGCAACCGTGACCGCGACCGTGAAAGTAGGAGAGACCGCGACAGGGATAGGGATAGGGATCATCAAACGCGCAACGACCGTCGTCATCGCGAGAGCAGTAGGGAACGTGCAATACGATCACGTCGGTCTGCCTCACCCAATCGTCGCTCCCGTTCTCCGACCCGCTCCAAAAGCCCAGTCGACAAGGCTAAACCAAATTTCAATCCATCTGGACTACTCGCGGCTGCCACTAATACCGTCAAAGCGGTTGATGGGACGAGCACCGTTCTGAAATACAACGAGCCCCCTGAAGCCCGAAAACCTACTTTAGGTTGGAGACTGTATGTTTTCAAAGGAAGCGAACAAACAGGTGATTTTGTATCTGTGTGCAGGCGCAGCAGTCTTTAACTTTATATGCAGAACTCCTTCACATTCATCGGCAGAGTGCCTATTTAATAGGGAGGGACCGCACGGTTGCTGATATATTCATTGAACATCCTTCTTGTTCCAAACAGCATGCGGTCATTCAACGTAAGTTACTATTGAACGTCTTCTTTCTCTTCCGTTGACCAGGTGCTGTTAAATCACAGATCGCCAGGTGCAAGAAAAAGACGAATTTGGCGTTGCCAAAACAATTATCAAGTTCGTCCTTCTTATCCCAGCTTGTTCATATCACTGACGTCCTCACAAGGCCATACATCATCGACCTCGAGTCTACAAATACTACCCACGTCAATGACGAGGCCATACCAACCACGAGATTTTACGAGTTGAGGGCAGGAGATGGTGTGTTGTCCATTCTATTTCTCCCTCTCTCATCTTGAGTCCTCGTTGAAAAGTCATCAAATTTGGCTTATCGAATCGCGAGTATGTGATACTGCATGATGAGTCGGCTTAGTGGGCAGCGGGACTTGTACAATGTGGATGAGGAGGTCGCGCAAAATATGATAGGGTGCAAATCTGTGATTCCAACCATGTGGAAGTGCGATTTTGCTCGATTCCATGATCTAGACTCTAATAAATCGTTGTCTGATCAGCCAATCCCTACTCGCGAGTGGATGTCTCTCCAAAAGGGAATACTTCTCAGATAGTCATGGATTGATTCCTTTCCTGAATATCCAGCCCTTTGGTTGTCCACGTTTCCTCTCCAACGAATAACGACTATGGGAGTCCACCGTCGAATCTATACTTGCTTGGATATAAGCCAACTCACAGCAACTTTCCACCTTTCGTCTGCCGGTGATGGGGGACCTATATGATGCCTTCTCCATGACATAGTATCGGCCTATTTGGTGTGCGCTCTTTTATTTGGCAACATTCACCAACTGCTGCCTTTCCCGCCGCAAATGCAACCTCCCGCTTTGAGCATTATCGCATGCCCTTTATCTGATTTACCTTCTGAAGTTCTTTGTGTGCTGCCAGTGGTAAATCACTTCTACGATTTCCCGTGCACACGCGCGTACTGACGTTTTGTGGCGGTCCACGTCATGCCATTTACGAATTTGGTATCATTGAATTAGTATCCTCACTCGTTCGGTCCTGGGACGGATTTACTGCGTCTCTCTCTTGGGCTTCCAATGGGGAGGAAAAGCTAATGAACATGCTATCCGATATTCTGTACAAGCACTCGTGTCTATTCTATGCGAGGAGTACAGACGACGAAAGGAGAAAAATGAAGTAAGGGAGATCGCTTACCCATCAAAGAGCGGCCCATGGCAGAGGGCTGCAAGATATGCGGGAAAATTAGGCATACCGAAGATGATTGTTGGTACAACCCGGAAAATAAGGGAAAGAGAGCGGATAAAAACGGCCGGGAAAAGGATAGAACCAGCCGATCCGGGTGTGTCAAGGTTGGTAAAAAATATCAGTTTGCGTCATCAACCTGCACACTGACACTCACCGATTTAGTGGTGTTACACACTGTACACAGGCGTTTGAGAGTTGGGATAGGATGGCTAGCAAAAAAAAAAAGGAAATCAAGGATCCTAATTTGAGTCTTCGGCTCGACTTTGTTTCGCAGATGCGCCGCTATTTTCAATGACAAAAAACGATCACAGCACTGAGCAGAACCTAATCAGAGGGTTTAATAGGAGCTAAACCAAGTAGTTTCTCTGTGCAGGCCACAGCTTTTATCACAAACATATAATCTGTTCCATCACTCTGGCAATCAAAATGTTGGTAGGACAGTACAACCAAGAATTGTACACTTACGATGAGGTAATGGGGGAATCCAGCGTCAAAGGGCACAATGCTCTCCAAGAACTTGACGTGTTCAGGTGTGAGGATAACCCTAAGCCCGTCAATATTGGCCTTGAGATACTCCACCCTGCGACCATCGACGATGGGGAAGACATAAGGTGCCTTTTGCATGACACACGCGATGGCCACAGCCGTGCGCGTGATGTGTGGAGTGCCCACTTCCTTTACTACTGTTTCGAGCGCAAGACTCACCGGTCACCTCTCTTTCTAACGGCGTTCCCACTCGGGAGTGAACAAGGTGCGGCCTTTCTCACCCGTTTGGCGCCTGCGCTTTTCCTCGGCATTGGTGCGAAGCTTCCCTGCCACGAGGGCGTTCCATGGAGCTAAAGCCATGCCTAAGTATATAGTCGAGTATTTCGAAGATCTGTTATGAGAACAAACCTTCCATGCGTGCCATCGGGATGCTGTCCCGTTCGAAATCGCGTGACATGACATTCCATGCGCCTCGATAGATGACGAACGGACTTTTTCCGTGATCACGAACATATTTATTACACCTTGGCACGATCCATGCAGGGGCATCCGAAATATCCTGGTTGCGGGGGTGGATGTAGGTTGGAAATAAAATTGCTCATGCTTTGACGTCACCAAGTAAAGAACCTTTCTTTGTTGAATCAGTGTATGGCGTCTGTTCATGATCTCCTCGACGCTAGTATCGAAATCCCAGAAATGAACATACAGGATAACGGATTCGCGGTCCTTTCAGACTGGCTTCAACACCGATATGCATGGACTTGACATTTTTTCCAGTGTAATGGACCTTTTGCTGAATAGTCTTGTCAGCTTATACATAATCGATACTGTACTATAAAAATCATGAGAAGTGATACTCGCGTCCAGTCGCGTGACAGCGCTACCTTTGTGGCAATGACAAACTGGTCACGTATTCCGCGTTGCTCAACCCATCCGCCTATGAATTCCCCCGAGCCACAGAGGAAGAGATGAATACCGGCAGAGGGTGCGAATACACGGTAACGGGTAGAGGGTTCTGCGGTTTACCGACAGATGCGAAGAGGGAGACGCACGGTGGAGACTCGCGCAGAGGCAATCTTATTGATGGGGATTTGTTGCAGGGTTCTGTTGAAAGTAGAGCATACTACATACTACATAAGCTTATATGCGCGCTGAGAATGCATTTCGTCAGATCGTATTGGCAAAGAGGAGATGAAACTTGTCACATGCCGAACAACGGGATACAACCTTCAGGACATGTGCATAGACAGTGGCATTAGACACCCGATCCACCGAAATGCGACACATTCGAATTATCTTCGCCGGCTGCCCAACATATGATGATCGGAGGATGAGTAACCTGCATCCATCAGGTCCTAAAGATGTACATGATCAAAGTACACCCACCCACGATATATCATAATTTGCACCTTCAAACGTATCTTGAGCGTGTCATAGTAGTAAACAGAGTGGAAGCTGTTCACAGTGGAGTTTGGCTAATTTCTTGTGCTTTCGCACTGTTATGGCAGCTGAATCAAGCTTACATGTTGAATTTATGTAGGATTGGTCCAAGAAAGAGTCTTGAATTGGAATGCACGGACAGCACCCAACCTCTTACTATGACTTCTTCCTCCACTATCTCCGATGACAGATTTTACACCCACTCGCAGCCTATTAAACCCAAAATTCGAAGGTTATAAGCTCCTTCTCCTCGACCAGGACGATGTTGTTCGCCGCTATGATCTCCCATATAAGACCACTCAGGCCTCCTCTCACGGAAAGTCTCCTCTCACATTCCAGGAGGTACAAAGTCGAATTACCCATAATCACTTCGTGCCATCCGCGATCAAGGGGAGAGGTATATATGTCGACACGAATCATCAAGTGATCGTGGTTGATGTTGGAGATGTGAGACATTGTTCTACAATTCGTGATGGTACTTATGCGATGACCATACTGTCTGAGTAGACTACCACGGATCCTTCCTTCGCTGCTGTGTACGAGCTCCCCACATTCATCGCTGCTCCGCAAATCGATCTGGTACATCCCGAGTACCCTTCAGCTGCATTTCTCGACGAAAGTGTTGTCTTTATCGGTGACGGACGAAGAAGCTTATATGTCCTCGACATTCCCGTCACTGGGCCTGCGACTCTCCTTGCAAATTTCGAGTTGGTGGACAAGGATAGTGCTGTGCCAAGGTCCTCAATCCCGTTCCGGGTACACAATATAATCAGAACCTCCGACACTACCGCTGTTGCGCTGTTGTCTTCCAGACACTATGGTACAGCCTCCTCTGACCCATCAGCCAAACACCCTATGAAATATCATGAATTTGACGTATGGGCTGCCCGCTTCACTCTCCCTTTTGAAATGCAGTTGGAATCTCTCGCCCTTGACATTGTCTGGCGCAGGCGTGGGGAAGATGTGCCTATGTTGATAACATATCACCGCACCAGAAATGCATACTTCCTTCTCGGCAGTTCACCTTATCGCAGGATCAGTGATCCGCATGCAGCTCATTATGAACCATCCCCCGATGAAATTGCTCCGATCCCACGTCCAGAGGAGATTTTGGATGCCGAGGGTCCTCCCCAGCCTACTAAACCTTACCCCTACTCCTGGACCCAATCATCGGACGTTGTCACCGTCGCTTTCCCCCTCCCTTCTGCCACCACAGCGTCTCAGATCAGGGTAATGTTTTCTCAAAAGACACTGACTGTCCACGTCACGTCGCCTTCCACGATAGAGGGCCTCACCATTCCCCGCTACTCGGCAAAGCAGCTTTGGGACGGTATTCGCCCCTCGACGAGCTTCTGGACATGGGACCGCGAGGGCGAACGCGAGTTCGGTATCCTCACAATTCATCTCGACAAGCAGAACGAAGGTACCAAGTGGTCTCACGTATTCGCCGCTTCTGGCACTTCAAGTGCGGAAGTAGACGACGTTGATGTCCCAGAGACACTTGACCCCTCGGAACTCTACGCCATCCGCGAAGCACTGGAGAAATACACTGCGGCTTTAAGGGAAGGAGAAGATGCCAGCGGTCTGGGTCTTGGACGTGGGCTCCCCAGTCTTGCGCAGGGTGAGATGGACGAGGAAGTTGACTCTTCCGTCGGAAGGCCCGCGTTCGTTACTTGGGTAGGCGAGGACGGGTCATCCCCAGCATGGTCTACTAGTTTGCGGGATTCCGCATTCAGCGTCCTCTCTACGCCTCTTCCGGGTACGGAGATGGAGCCTCTGAGTCTAGTGGTCAAAAACGGGCTCGACGGCACGCGACACGTGCTTTCCGATGATCCAGCTAACGCCAGTTGGCCCGAGTGGAAACACGAAAATACATTCTCTGCCCTTGCCTTTGTTTTGGCATCGAAACGCGACACCCGGTTCACGTATCACGCATCCGACATGATCCTTGCTTTTGAAAATGGGACGCAAGATCGGGGAGGCAACGTTTACATATATCGCAGTTCCGGTCCAAAGGAGTTGTGGGCAAGGCAAAGCGTGCTGAGTGTTGGACAGGGCGATGGTGGCTCCCTTCTAGGAATTGCTGCCTTCACCTCGGGCAGCGAGACAGGAAATACAATCATGTGCCTTTGCGAAAACGAGCTTGTCATCCTGCGCAACGTCCGCTGAACCAGTGAGTAGAAGAAGAAGAGGGTTTTCAAGCACTTATATATGAACCACTAGTACAGTGTACAACCTGTAAGGAAGTATAAGATGTATGTTATCAGGTTCGGAACGCCAGAATGAAGGGAATCGTGACCAGTATGAGGGTAATCATGAACGATCATTTGCTACAGATGCTACAACTGAAGCTGGAAAGACTCAAAAATCGGTTGGTGATGACAGCGACGGTTACAAAACCAATAGATATTGGGAAAAGCACACTGGAGCCCAAAGCATGACCTGAAACAACTAATGTCAGGCCAGGCGTGAGATACAGGAAGAGAATTAAGTGGTGGACGTGGAGGGAAGAAGGATACTGGGGGCACGGTCAAGTCATGTCACCAACGGATCTTCACTGGTATCCATAAGTCCTTCGGCTTTGATTACCGGATCAAGTTCGTCTCCCAACGGTTGTGATTGCAATTGTCGAACCGGTGTAACGTCACCGTTCAACTTGCGCTGTGAAACGGAAGGCACTTCGGATGGTAGCGATTGCTCTTCCTGACAACAAGTTGAACCGGGGGAAGGCTTGGGTAAGTCGCCGTTAATTTGGCTGAAGGGGCCATCAAGGTCTTCGTCGTCAATCTCCACCAGCCGTGAGTCAGAATTAATACTTCCATCCAACACGTCATCAAGCGCATCCTTCATGTCCTTCTCATATGCGGCTAAACGATCTCGCAGGGACGCAGCAGGATCCACTGGCCGTCCAAGACCAAAAGATTCGCCGAAGAACGACCGGCCAGTTTCTGTCTCCATTTCATCACCACTATCCTCTTCATCGTCTGCAGTGGCAAACATGAGCCGAGCACTGCCATCAGCTACTATCCCAGTACTTGGGCTGAAGGAGATTCCACCCGTGCTCCCCAAGACGCGAGCGAAGCCTGAAAATGCGGTGGAGCCGAACAATGCCGGTGGGGCATTAAAATCTTCACCTCGTTGACTCCGTAGTCGCTCGCGCTCCTCAAGAGCCTCCCGCCTCGCCTTGTATGCCATGAGTCGAGCAGGGGAGTATATCTGTGGGATGGTGTTTGGGGTACTGAAGCCATAGCCAGATTTTACGCGATCAGCAATCCAATCGTACCACTCTTGCTTCGTTTTTCCATTGAGGATCGCAATGATGAGGACCGTCATGTTGTCGCAGCCGATACCAGTCCCCGAGGACGTATCAGGGGCAAGACAGTGTTCGCAGATCTCCTCGCTTATTTCGTTGAGTTCCTTCCCCTCAGAGACTTTGAGTCGGATGAAATCAACAACTTGTTGAGAAGTTAGACAATCCCAGATACCTGCCGCGACGGAATAAACACGTATGTCACGGACACATATGGAACAGACAGACCGTCACAAGCCAACACAAGGAACTCGTCTTCACTCGTTATTTCATGCACGGTGATGTCAGGGTCGGAGGTGATGACTTGCTTCTGGGGAATCAAGGAGTAATTTTTTTTGAACTCGAAATCGCCCAGAGCCCTTGATAACGCGAGGTTTCCTTGAGGTGGCATGCGTAAGCTAGATAGTCAGGGAGGATTCAGAATGCACACCGTTTACACGTCCGTATTCAATATATCCGCCTGCGCCCACGATGCGGGTTCGCTCGGCTGCGGATGAGTGTTGGATGAAGGTGAACGGACAAGATAAGAACGTAGAACATACTATCATTAGAAGGTTTGTGATCGAAGCTCAGAGGCTTGACTTCCCCTTTGACACTAATGACCGACCGCGAGTCACCTGCGTTAGCCTGAACAAGGTGTTAAAGGTAAATACGACGAGCGATCCAGGTCACGACGTACGACATAAATTTTCAAATCATGAGTTAATAGGGCAGCGACGGCTGTGCATCCAGATGGATCGCGCGTGTGAGCCGGGTCTTTAAGAATTGATGTCAGGGAACGGTCCTTGAACGATGAAAGGAGAAGGTACCAGCGAGAAGATCTTCGTCAGTTCCCAGAAAAGCCCTTTTCATCGCCTCATCGTAACGCTTCTCGCGATAAGCTTCTTCCGCAAGAAGACGCTTGTGGACGTTTTTTCCGGCGAATTTGGCGACGGTGCTACCTGTGAGTGAGGAGTGAGAGTGAAGACGGAAATAAAGGGGAAATTTTACCGCCATGGCCATCATAAACACCGAAAAACGCATTATTTTTTTCAGTGCCGTCTTCCAAGGTCAGTACAGCTACGTGAGCGTCCTCCATGGCTGGATGGACAGGAAAAATGATCTGGTGGTGAGCATGGAGGGAGGAAAGTCGGGAGAGACGCACTGATTCTCCATCCTTGCATCTCTGAGACTGCGAAGAGCAGGCGATCATCTCCGCCAGACTCGGATTTCTTTTCGGTGGCTAGGGGAGGGCTGATGAGTGGAAGATGGACGGAGGGCGACGATGGAGGATGCGGGGGAGATGAGGGGATACTGACCGGGCGATGAAAGTGTCTGGCCCTGAAGGCGAGCACGCAAACAAGGGTGAATGGGAGAGATGCGGCAAATGTGGATCGTGATGTGCTCACCATGCCTTGTTAAGACGTAAAGAGTGGTGCCAAGAGGTCGTTTGGGGGGCGTAACGAACGAAGGCTGGCGGGTGGTCACTGTGCTTGTCTGCGGAGGTGACTGTATGCGCTCTGCTTGTCGTCGTCTGCGCCAGTGCTCGCCCAGTCACTCCGTATTTTGTCTTGTTTGTCTTTTCATCCGCCACCAGGTACAGTCTTTGCGATACTTATCTCGACGGACCACATAACGTTTCGACCACCCTCAATCTCCTCCGTGCTGATCCTTGCCACCACGATGAGTCTAAAACTCGCAATTCTTAATTCATGCGTACCTGTCCACGGCTCCCCTTCTCCGTTTAGCTTTTCCCAGACCTGCTTTCAATTACGACTCTCGTGGGCGCATGGGGTTACGCTTCCGGCATAAAAGGTGTCGTGTGCCCACTTTCCTCAGCTTTCGCGGCGCCCTACCCGCGCATATTCAATCCAGACCCGTACATCACTCGCGTTTTCTACCCTTGCAGGCTCAGCTTCATACCCTTTCCGATCCAGTCCCCGTACGGGTTACCGCACCTATTTCTGGTTTCTTTTGACTCATCCTACGAGCTACTACATTGCCGTTCGGTTGCGAGGGACATATCTTGCCCGCGATTCTCTTTGCACTTCCTGCCTATACTGTCCTCGGATCAAGTAAGCACATCTTTGCCTCTCTTGCCTGCCAGCTCATCATCGTTTCCCAATGCAGGCCTCCGCTGTCCCTATGACGCGCCGTCGGAGTCGGACATGGAGTACCTCATGTTCCTCCACAACATCCCAATCTTCTATGGCCTCCATCTACCCAAAAATAAATCAAGGGTCTCCACTCGCAGAGCCCACAGAAGGCCACACCAATGTCTATGGATCTT
>JBBPRX010000038.1:0-32133 GCA_038093195.1 Boletus fagicola
GGGCGGTAAGTACGATGTATCTGAGTTGGGAACTGCGCATGCTGATGGCGTGCGGTAGAGCGTGTCTCGTTGAAGCGCGTGCATGCGCTCCCTCGGGAAGCCCATACTGTGTCGATCTCTGGAAATGAACCGCAAACAATGGTGCCTGTACCGTACGAGACTACGATTTAAAATGGGGATGTGCATTCTTTGTCGTACTTTTTCTATGTTGGCACGCCATGCTCCATGCAATCATGATGACTTGCCATGTCGCTGAATTTATTGAAGACCGTGCCTATATTTGGGCAAAGCCTTGTGAAAATAACACAACCAAACAACTCACTACTCCTCAACTCGACGATGCCATCCACGCGCGAACGAGACCGTTCACGATCCCCAGAACGAGATTCTTCCCTCCCAGACGGAGTCTCCCCCATCTCAGAATCCGACTATTTTCTGAAAAACACCGAATTCAGAGTATGGCTCAAGGACGAAAAGGACAAGGTCTGTCGTGTGTACGCCTCTACCACGTCAGACACGTTGAGCTCTTGAACCGACAGTACTTTGACGAACTCTCGAGCGAGAGAGCGCGGAGGTGCGCATGCACCTATCCACCTGTTCCACCGCGGTGCCGTTGACGCGTGGCGACGACCCCGTCCCAAACGTTCACAGTTACTTTCGCAAGTTTGTTCGGGCGTGGAACAAAGGGAGACTCTCCAGTGCGTTCAACAACATCACGCCCCCTTCACGCATAGCATGTTCATATTCTCTATCATGTTACCATCACAGAGGCGTTGTACTACGACGCACCAGCGATAGCTGGCTCCGCTGCTAACCAGACTGCTTACAAGTGGTCGTTTGCTGACAAGGGATCCGGTGCGGATGCAAACGCACTGCGTGCTGCACGCGAGGAGGTCGATTCCGCGACGTATCACCCCTCGGGGGGTGGCGGTGGTCATGCTCGTAGGACTGCTAATGGTGGCAGTCGCGTCATCGGACCCGCCCTTCCATCCGCGTCGGACCTCGTCCTCGCGAGAGAAGCCGCATCGGAATACCAAGCCTCTGAACGCGACCTCAAACGGAAACGGGATCGTGTAGAGGCGAAGGAACGTCTGGAAGACGTGGTGGGACCGAAAGAAGTCGGCCGGGAGGGGATGTTGGAGAAGAAACGTGCGCGGCGAGACCAGGATCGTGCATTTCGGGAAAAGGGGGACGATGGGTTTGAAGCGGACGAGTCGACGTTGCTTGGCGGCGGGGATAGTTTTAAAGACCAGTTACGTGGTTTGCTTTTCATCAAGCTTTTGTTGTTGACGCCTACGACAGCATAGCACGACGGGATGCTGCCCGGAAACGCTTCGAGGAGAAACGTTCCTCAGGACGAGAAGACAAGGTGGCGACAACGCGTGAACGTGCCGTCGCGATGCGCGAGAAAGACAAGGCGACCATGGACATGTTCCAACAACTTGCTAAACAGCGGTTCGGATAGTATTACACCCATTGTACGTATTATTGTGAGTGCACGCTCATGCTATCATCATATACTGGCAATGCGTCGCCCATCGCCTACATCGTGCTTTGTCTGTGCGTAAGTGTCGAAACTGAACATCCTTTCAATGAGCCAGTGTTGGCAGATAGACTAGTCATGTACTCTTCTCCCGAGACGTGTATGGTGCCACTTTGGCTACAATACAACATGACGAGGTCTAATTCCTGACCAAGAGATCGAACATTGACCCTTGCTAAAAGTCTAATAACGCGACATCCTGCTAGACAAAGAACTATGTCTACATATCCCCCAGCAGCATGGTATATACGTCAATCGCATTGAATCACCTGGATCAATGCGTCCCATCATGTGTACCTGACCGAATACACAACATCCATGCGGGTAACCTGAGTGAGATGGTAGCATCGCCTGATCCTTGCTGATGCTAATCCAACGTGAGTCCAACATGCAGGCTAAGGGAGATCAGGCGCACCATTACATGGACCCTCGCGGCCGAGGGTTCAGATGTATTATTCTCTTGTTGCGCCTAATGTCAATAAGGTGTGAGTTGTCGTGACGAGTTCTACCACCACCAGAAAAAAAACGCACTTGACCGGCTTCCTGTGCATCCGCACGACCTTGTCCGCCACGGGAAGTATCGTTTGGAGGGTTGGGAACAGCAGGCTTTGGAGGTGAATTACGCTGTCGTCCCTGTATACACATCTGAGAAACAACGGACCTGGGGCTTTCTGACGTTTTTTGCAACCATTCGCTAAGATTATATATTAGATATACCGCACGAGCTCGTCCATCAACGAAGAGCACTCACTGGCTTGCGTTGACCTGCAGCCATCCACGAATGTCCCTCGTTCGTGTCGTCAGCTCGCGGTGATGTATGGGAAGGAGATCGAGGATCGGCAGGCTGGCGTGACTTTCCGGAAAGTCGATCAGGCTCATGTGAAGTAGGAGCTTTGTTACTCTTCCTCGTCAGCCACTTTTTAAATATCGAACGGCCCTGCGATGACTCGAAATTGTCGAGATTTTGCTCTGCACATGCTTCTGGGGTGGAGATCACTGGTAGGCCTTCTGACGGCTGTAGTATGCCATGGGAGAGGCCAAGTGGCGGTACCTCGTCCTCCCGGGGATGCGTAGAGGAGGCCGGAGATGGCGGCTGCAGGAGTGTCAACACGGAAGTAGTATAAGAATGCCAGTGATCACCAACCTCGTCAAAGTCGAACTCAGGAGAGGGCGCGCCCGACGGCGCTCCGACCTATGCCATCGTGAGAACTCGGTTTGAGGGGGAATCGAACAAATTGATACCTCGAGGAGATCATCGCCTTCTTCACTGTGGGCGCTAGACTCGAGCAGGCTGGATTTCCCAGGATCTTCTTGTTGTACGTACGCACGTAACGCAGTCAGCACAACACTTTTTGGTGACAGATTGGCAAACTCCCACCTGATTAGAGTCGGGCGGATTGTTATCATGGCCAGTCGAGGTCGGAGGTTGCTCATCTTGTTGTCCTTCCTCGGGAGTGAATGCCTAATATGGTTTATCAATTGTTAGGAGTCGGGGTGGGGCTCGTCTGACATGGTGGGACTAGGGTGACACAAAGACTTGCATGGAAAGGACCATACAGGTCCGGGAGAATGCTGTGGAGATAACGAATGATGATTTTCCCATCACGTCGTCCAGTCGCAAGGTAGCTACTGTCTGCAGAAACGGTAATCGCCCGCAACCATTCGCTGTCCTCGATCACAGGGCCAATGCGAGTCAATGTCAGTGCGGCCAGGAACAAAACCGAATGATCTGTGAAGGTAGCAACATTGCCGGCTAGAGCCATAGAGTAAACGACGTCGCCACCATTGAAAACCGGCGATTCAGCAAGCTGGGACCCGGTAGAGACGTCGAAAGACCGGACTTTGTTGTCGCGGGACGTGGCAAATATTCGCTGACCGTCGCCTGACCATGCAAGCGGTGTGGCCGGGGTACATTGGGGCATGGCGATCTCGATGGTGACGAGCTCGTCACCATTGCGACTGTCGAACACGCGGATGTTGGGGCCATTGTAGCATGCAGTGGCGATGCGGTCGCCGGTCGGGGAGAAATTGATTGCAATGACAGTCTTGTCGAGCTGGAGCGGACCAACGAGTCTCTTCCCCGTTGTGATGCTCCAGACGCTCGCTTTGTTGTCGCCCATTCCAGTCCCAGTAGCTAACCTGGTCGAATCATGGAAGACGTCGACTGCGCGTACCCAGTTTGTGCCCTCCACGTCGATGACCTTTTCCTCGATTTTTTCGTCCCACACGCTTGCCCCTCGCTCAGTCCCACACACTATCCACTTTTGATCCCTCGACACAGAAATGGCGCGCAACAGCATTCCCGTTTGTGTTCCGACTTCTTGACCGTCTGCAAGTTGCCATCGTCGAATCCCATCGTCATCCCCGCTCAAAAGATGTTTTCCGTCGGGGTGGAATGCGACTGCATAGACATACCCAGAGTGACCAGTGTCGAGTACTATTGTTTGGTCTTGCTGAATGGTCAACATTACTCAATTACTCCTCGGAGATGTCACGCACCGGTATTCGTTGACGACATTCTCACCAATGGTATATAATTGTTGGTATGGAAATGTCAAGGAACGAGGTGTTTCGTTTTACTGGTGCGCAAAGTTGTTCCATAAACACGTTTCATTGTTCTCAAAGTGGTCTGTTCATGCGGTGTCTCGCCCCCTTGGCGCTTATTCTCACTCGGATGCCGGCTATGTGGCCTCGCTGCGATGACTAGGCAAGCAGTCAACATCGGTGAAACGCTCCCTCGTTGTCACGGGTAGTGTTACACGTATGGGTTTCGACTGCTCGTCATGTTTTGGCTTGAAGGACTCGGTTCACGACCAGTGTACAATCCACATCAGACCAATTCGCGACATGACGCGCGCAAAACACGACACGTTCACGAAAAGGGCGTCCTCAAACTCTAGTCGATGGGAAATGGGCGACGCTGGCTATGAAGTGGACGAGTCAACGTTGCTTGGCAGTGGTGATGGTTTCAGAGATCAGTTATGTGTTCTGTTTCCCACCAAGCATCTATTATTGACGCCTACGACAGAATAGCACGACGGGATGTTACACGGAAACGATTCGAGGAGAAACGCGCCGCATCACGAGAAGACAAGGTGGCGACAGTGCATGAACGTGCCGTCGCGATGCGCGAGAAAGACAAGGCGACGCTGGACATGTTCCAACGACTTGCTAAGCAGCGGTTCGGATGGTCTTACACCCATTGTACGTATTATCGTGAGTGCACGCTCATGCTATCATCATATACTGGTAATATAGGGTCCATTGCCTACATTGTGTTCTATTTGCATATGCGTCGTGCGGGTCGGGACTACGCATCATTTGGGCCGGTGCTGGCAGATAGACATGTCGTGCATTCATCTCCCAAGACGTGTGTGATGCCACTTTGGCTCTGATACAGCATGACAATGGCAGCCCTCTCATGCTGTGACACTCGAACCCATCCCCTGTCACCAGGGCCTCATTCCTGTACAAGAAATCAAACGTCGAGGCATTGGCGTCCTTGCCAAAAATTAATCAGGTTATATGATGTCCTCCTGGACGCACATCCTCGTCTTGTAAACATTCTGTAGGCTTGCAACGGCTTTAATCACTCAAACACTGTTCTCCAATCCCGACCTCCGTGTGTGTATCAACCTCATCAATGACGGTTGAGTGAGTATCCTAGAGGGCTCGATCATGGACGGGCTCGTCAGAATTCATACTGATGCTGCAGGGTAACGCGAACTCTAAGAACTGCATGATCGATTTCCACATTGTTGTGACTGGGAATAGTATCTACACGTACTGCATTGGATAACCTGGATTAATCGGTCTCATCGTGTGCACCTGAGCGAATACACAACATCCATGCGGGTAACCTAATCGAAATGGTAGGCAACCTGATCGAGAGAGTAGCATCACCTGATCCATGCTCATGCTGGTCCACTGTAAGTCAAACAATGTAAACTAAACGAAAGTACACACGCCGTTACGTGGACCCTCGCGGCCGAGGGTTGAGATGGATGGTTCTGTTGTTGCGCCTAATAAGACGTGAGTCGTCGTGACGAGTTCTACCATCGCCAGAAGAAAAAAAACGCACTGGGTCGGCTTCCTTCGCATCCGCAGGACCTTGGCCACTACGAGAAGCATCGTTGTTGGGATGGTTGGGAACAGTGGCCTTGGCAGACGATTTACGCTTTAATGTCTAATGAGTCCCTGCATACAAATTGGAGGCACAACGAAGCTTTTCGTTTCCACCCCATTTCGCGACCGTTCGCTAAGATGATACGTTAGAGATACCACATCTGATCGTTTATGAAGGAAGTGCACTCACACGTTTACGTTGACCTGCAGCCATCCACGAAGGTCCCTCGTCCGTGGGGTCCACTCTTGCTGATGAACCGGAAGGAGATCGATGATCAGCAGGCTGGGGCGACTTTCCGGAAAGTCGACCAGGTTTGTGTGAAGTAGGGTCTTTGTTACTCGTCCCCTTTAGCCACTTTTTGAATATCGAACGGCCCTGCGATGATTCGACATTGTCGAGATTTTGCCCTGCACATGCCTTTTGAATAGAGGTCACTGATAGGCCTTCTGACGGCTGCAGTATGCCATGGGAGAGGCCAAATGGCGGTACTTCGTCCTCCTGTGAATGCGCAGAGGAGGCCGGGGACAGCAGCTGCAGGAGCGTCAACACGGGAGCAAGATGAGAACGTTAGTGATCACCAACCTCGTCAAAGTCAAACTCAGGAGGGGGCGTGCCTGACGGCACCTCGACCTATGCCATTGTGAGAACTCGGTTTGAAGGGGAAATGAGTAAACTGATATGTACCTCGAGGAGATCATCGCTATCTTCACTGTGGACGCTAGACTCGAGTGGGCTGGATTTCCCAGGATCTTCCTCAGGCTGTTGCACGTACCCAAACGGAGTCAGCACAACACCCTTGGTGACGGATTGGCAAACTCCTACCGAATGTGAGTCAGGTGGTTTTTTTTCCTGACCACTCGGCGTCGGAGGCTGCTCGTCTTGTTGTGCTTCCTCGCCAGTAGATGCGGGACGGGGGTTATCTACCCGTATCCCCAAAGCGATCAAAACCCTTTCAGCAGCAGCCTCCATCGCTGCACCACGAGTGGGTCCGTTTCCACGGCCCCACTCTACCTCGTTCACTGTATATGAAGCTTTGATTACAGAGAGGAGCGACTCTTACTAAATGATTGCACGCACAGTGCGCAATCGCCTGCCAGGTAGGCCGGTTACCAGGGCCCTCATGCGACGTGTCCCAAGTCAACCGGGGACGTCGGTGGTCTCCGTAGATCTCCCGGGAGTCCTGTAAATAGTTGTTCAGGGACTGACGGTGACTCCCTCCTGCCAGCATTTCTTGGTGAGGAAACGCTTGGATAGCAAATGAGTCTCCTACTTACGGGTAGTAGGTTCCATCGCGATGTCGAGAGTGATAAGCAGAGGAGCCAAGTTGAGGATAATTAGGCCATCGCAAATCCAAAGATAATTGTACAGTGCTGTACAGCTGCTCACAACACCTACAGCATCACAGTTAGGTCCCCTTGTAAGTACAATTCCTGCATAGTGACGTCACAGTGCTGTACACTTCCCTCGGCCACATTTCAAGCGTGCACAGCTCACATTACGAGTCCTTTGAGGAACAAAAACTAAAAGGCAAGTCTTAACATATTGACTCAGAGCGTACTACCTGGATTCTACATAACCCCTGGAAGTGTTTGGTCCTATTTGGCATGTGACTCCCGGTTCTAAATCCATCTATTGCTTTATTCCCACATTTGTTTCGCTATTATGCGGCTCTCCATTTCCACCGCGGTTTGTCGGTAATCATCGTTGGTCACCTTCTCCATTGCTTGTCTTGTTCCATTTAATACTAGCAGTTAGTACTAAGTAGTCACTACACTATTGGTGCACTACGAAAGGTCTAAATACTGCGTGATTATGTAATACTGTGGCTATGCAACCGTACCTTTGCACACTCCAACACTCCCCCTCAAACGGAAGGGTATTTTTGCAATGAGAAAAGATATCAAAAGGTAATATTAAATACACGTTATGGAATGTTCAAACGAACAGCTGATCAACAATCTATTCCTGGACCCGGAAGAGGTCCAGGTCTCACTTTCAAAATGTTTGCAAACTCGCACCATAACAGGCAATCCCGGTTTTTCGCGTTTTCGCTTAGTCAAGTGTGAACTTTCTGTGCACAACTCCTAGATGCTGATCTGAGTCTCCTAGCCTTTCCGTCCGTTTCTCCCCATCAAAATCCTTTTGTTTTTGGTCAGTAAAATTTAAGTGCTGTTCGATCTGTGAGTTGCTTTTGATTTTAGTTTCGGACACTCCTGTCACGCTTTTGTGTTTTCGGGGCTCGTTGTCAGTATGTTTCGCTAGGCGTTCGGATCCCCTCCGAGTCTGAAGAAGATATAACTGATCCTTACGTTAACTACAGTCACATCCAGTGTTACGATTTCGAGTTCGTTCGTTTGGAAACAGGTGTATTCGACCCTCTTAGCACTTATCCCGGATCAGGTCTTTCCTCCAGTTCATGCGAGTAGGATATGTGAATTGATGGAGATCATATGCATTCTGTAACAATGTACAGTGAATGGATCAAGGATTACCGTGATACAGGTACTTGCGGGTCCAGGGTTGCCCGGAGGGCCGTTAAATACGGAAGTGAGCATGCAGATGCTGCGACGTAGACTGGTAACCAGCCCGTCCAAAAGAGGAAACGTCGCCTCAGCATTTCCTCTTTTGGACGGGCTGGTTACCAGTCTAGCTGCGACGCATCTCAAAGTGCTCCGCTCGAGCGCTTACCCGATATGGTAAGTCGCGTCTTGCATGATATTCGTGCTCGTCCTGTAGTAGTCCACGCGCGGTTGGCTCTTGAAGTTTCAGAGTGTATGTCATAACAAGTCAGAGACACCCGTGAGTCACTATAAGATGTATGTACAGTACAGTTGTCTCTCAATAGCCATCGCGCGCTCGTGTTTAGCTCGTAATGCGTAACGTGATTGTTAATTTGCTATATATCAGAGTGTCCAGGATTCCATACTTTGATCCGGGCTATCAGGAAGTAATTTATGAAAGGCTTATTTGCGAAATAAACGCATCACAATTCATGTCAGTTTAATATTGACGTGCGATATGAACTAACCAGTGCATCGCACCTGAAATGTTTGTCTCCAGGATCATTCAAATCAGTATTCTGACAAGCTCCTTGGCAGTTGATCTGGATGGGCCCAATTGGAGTGATGTGACCTCTGCTTTTGAATCACAATGTATAAAGCACCATTGACCAGCCGGGAGGCTTGAGACGGAGAATTAAGGCCTAAACTTGCGGGTCGGGGTACGATGGAGCGAGCTTTTTTTTTTTTGTCAACCAGCCGTGTACCAGATCAACCACAAAGTTGGTAGAAACATGGACCAAATAAATATATGTTGACCCTGCACTTCTGTTCGCAAGTAATCTGAGTTCCATGGAGTGCTATGGGGGAACACCAATGTCCAATTCAAAGTAAGAAGACACCCAGATTACAACAGCTAATTAGGCTACAACCAAATAGAATGTCCCATCTCTCCAAATGAACGTTGTAATAAATATTATCAACTCGGAAGCAGTAATGTAGTGATATTAGCAGCCTGTTGCTCAGCATTCACGGCTCCCAGCTGTGATGGGGACACCGAATCGTATACATCGCACAGCTCGTACCATGAATCTGTTCGGATGAGTATAGGACGGATTCAAGGAGTTGACAAAGGTACTTACTAGGAATTTTGCCAAGATGATTTTGCACTCCCGCAGGATTCTCGGCCATCACGACAGCAAAGCCACTAATCATAAGAACTCATGAGCAAGCTATCATAACATGAAAATGAAAAATACTAACGCTTCTAGATGCCAGTCAATATGACTAAGGGGGGTATCAGGATGGGTTGCACATTGTAGATGATAAATGACTGTACCAGTGCAGGAACCATGGACCGGCATTGTCTGTCACAAATCGAAGAACCATCCGTTGCCCTTGTATCCCAGCGGAAGCGACGTCTCGACGGACGGGGTTTTGGTAGTTGAGGGTCGACGCAATACCAACACCTGCACTTTGAACAACATCGAAAGCATGCTGTAAATCAAGTTAGATGTGCAAATAACTCCTTGCCAATGTACGAACCCCATGAAGGTGGATGGGATGCTGAACTTCTGTAAGTAATAGCATAGGAACGATGAAGAATGTGAACTTACAGGACCGCCAAAGCCAAGAGTCTCGATCGTCACCTCAACAACCTTGTTGGGCTCCAAGACAAACACGCTCCCATTCGGCAAGAGGTTGGTCGCTTGTTGAGCACCGCTCAAAATCTGCAACAGGACGGGTACAGTTGGAGGCCGGTACCGAACGTTGTTCAGATAAAATACACCGCCAATATTCTGGGCGCTGATCACAAGGTTGATGTCAGCTTGTCCATACCCGGGGATACCAGGTGCTCCTGGATTATTGAGAGCGTGTAAATTGTGTTCCAAAAGTGGCAACAGACTCGTCGTGCGGATGGTCGTTGGGTCTTGGTTTGGCGCGCCACTATATCGTAGAATGGCAGAACTGAGTCCACCAGTGAAGGTTGCGCCAGGGGTGCTTGGCAAGGCCCGTATCCAGTAGTTACCGACTGGTTGAGTGGCGTTCATGATAACAGAGTAGCGTTGCCCGGCAAGTATCTGGAGTGAATCTACAAGGAGCGGCTCCGTCAACTGTCCATCAGCTTCGATGACGGTAAAGTTGTGCCCATCGATAGAGAACTGGAAGTTTGGGTCGCAAGACATCGCAACCAAACGGAAACGGTAGCGCTTGCCATGTTGGACATTAACGACAGCGAGCTCTGAGTTGGGCCCGCCTGCATAACGCCCGAGTCCGTTGATAAGTGAGGAGTTAGCATTGACACCAATGAAGTAGTTCAGCACTGGAGAGGCGATATGATACCTTCACATGTGAAACGATCAGAACCACCCTGAAGATATAATCAAAAACATACCAGTCTGCAAGGGTGATCACAGTTGTCTCTGGAAAACGATCTCATTAAAAAAATTACGCCTTCGAGGTATGCACTTGCCATCGTCCACATCATACAAGTGGAGGTATGGATCTTCAGGATCATATATGACGAGAGGGCCTCTCAACCCGTCGCAAGTTTGAGAAGCATAGTGCGAGTGATACCAAAAGGTCCCCGCTTGGTTCTTCGCTTGAAATCGGTGAAGGAAGGAGTGGTTCTGGCTGATTGGACATTGCGTGACAAAGGCTGCGCCATCAGCATAGTTTGTGCCATTCTGAAAGATTCCGTGCCAATGCTGAAGGAGGTGTGAATACCGCTTTCTGGTCGAGTTCCTTGGTACATACCACACTTGTACTCAGCCACATTTCTGGATCTTTCAGTTCGTTGACTACGTTGATTGCAAATTTCTCTCCCTTGGATCGAAATTCAGTCAGAAAGGTAGAGACTGTCGTGGATGAACGCACTTTTTGAGCCTGAATTAGCGGCCCAGGGAAAGTGCCTCCGGCAAGTGTGGTCCTGGAGTGGGGTCAATACAAAGGATCGATCGATCGAAAGACAACATACGAGCGAAAGTAGCCATCCGGTGCAATCCACCCATTAGAAATTGTTAGGTTAGTGACGGATCCGACAGCATTGGGGAGTGGCAGAGGACTAGTTGTTTCGCGCGAAACGATGGCCGCGGCATTGGCGATGGAAAAGAACGAAAGGAAGGATACCAAGAGAATAAACATTATAGGGAATGAAATAACGCCTACTGCTCGCCGGAGACTGAGCAGTGAGGACAAGAAAACAAATGGTCAACTCGCGTCCAGGTAATAATGAGAAGTTCATTGTGGCTCCTCGCTTTTATGTACGCGTCGGGCTTGACGAGACCGTGAACCGAGATAATCCAGGCTACCGGACCAGCGCGCGAATGATAACCTTCCCCTGACAACCTGTTCGGGTTCCCTTGGCAGTGTCCCAGTACAGAGTAATACCCCTTAACACCGCAGTGAAATCAAAACGTTTCGGAAATTCGTTGTCGGTGGACATATGGAGCGTCTGGATCAGGAGCCTATCTGTAACTTGCCGGTTGATGCAGAACTCACATGATCCATTGCTCAATCACATGCCCACCGAGAGCGACTTGAATCAATCGCGCGGTTGTGTTTGCGAATATGGTGTTCCGTGGTGCGTGGCTGTGATGAGAGTAACAGTAAGTAGCACTATTAAATTGGTACCTACTCAAACAAGGTTACATTACGCAATCAAAACCCAAAATTAGGTGATTTGCCAATGTAGCACAGCTGGTACATAGTTGCTTCACAGCCTGAAAGCCCTGGCTTGGGCTTGGCATGGGCCTGGCTCGCCGCCAGGGCGGCAGGGCCAGGGCCTTCAGGACACAATCTGTGGTGATTACTTACAGTATGAAGGACAAGTGTACAAAGTGGTTATTATGTAAGCTGTGGCTTTATTTATTACCACATCTCGTGTGAACCATTCTCCCTCAAACAGGATGGGATAGTCAAGGTAAAAAGATCAGAAATGATGAAGAGAAGGTTGTGCCTGTAAGAAGTTTCCAGTAAATGGATGATATCTTGTCCGTGCAACATTTGCGCAAATGTATGGGGCGAACGCTCGAGCGGTGTCCATATATGGTAAGTCATGGCCGCGCAAGTGGCACTCGTCCTTTCATTGTGCGCAAGGTCGCCTTTGACTGACTTTGGTGCCGTCGCGTTCACGTTGCGCGCCTCGGGAACAATTCACCGACTTCTCTACTTCATGCACAACGTGTCTGATTGCTGTGATTCACCCGATTTAGCCTTGACGCGATTGTATCGGTATGTACACTTTCAATTCTCGTGCTTCGGCTAACTCTTCTAGGCTGTGGTTTGAGTCTTCCTCGTCGACGCGGTAGGTCGACAGCCTCGACAGGTCGTCTGTGGTTATTGCTTGGTGGTACAGATGGTTCAGATACAACGTTCGTCTCGCTTTTGTACCGCCGACGCTGACTTGCTTCTTCTCTAGCTAGCAACCTCGATCGACTCATTTCGAATTGCTGCGCATGCCGCTCGTTGCTCCATCATTTCCGCACCGTATACCATGCATTTCGACGTCATCGCCATCACTCTGGCGCTCCCGATCGCCCTCGACGCCTCTCGTTCCCTCCTGGCCCTCTATCTCGGCTGGACGGGATTATATCGTCGGCGCGCTGCTTCGTTTCGCCTCCGTGGCATTCAGGTTTGCTGTGGGAATACCCTGGTATGTCTTCGTCGCTCCGCGCTTCGTTCTGCACGTCAACGAGCACCGTTTGTGTGCTCCGCTTTCGAGCGTCATTGCGCTCACTCATTTTATGGCGGGGGCATTCGTATGGATTGGGATCGGGTAGAGGAGACTCTGTGGATCTGTTTAGTATGTGTTCTTCGTCCGTTGAGGTGCACTGATCATTTGGCATCAATCAATCCTCCAAGACCCTGGCTCGGGCCTAGTACGCCGAGCCAAGCCCTGGGCCCTCACAGGCCTGCCAGCGGCTTTGCCTGGTCGATATAGGGCTTGGCCCGAGGGTCTCGGGACTTAAGGCCCCAGCCAGCACATCACTGGTCCCTTAGCCCAATGGGGGCCGACGCGTACTGATCCGGCACTTTAGCGATGACTTAGTTTCTCACAATGCACAAGGCAATAAAGTCTGCACGAAATAATCAAATACTCATCAAGCAGCGGAAGGTTGACGTCTTGACAGCAGCTGAAACGAACGACTATTAACACAAAGGCACCATCCTCGCTCCGGCGGCGAACTGAGGGCCTGAAGGGCCCCGGCTGACTCGGAATGCAAACCTTCGTCTGAAACGGCTTGAGATAAGTACCCCGGAACAAGCACTGCGCCGGAATAACGAGGGCTGTTCGATCTTTCATTGTCAAAATCGCATAGATAATACTTACTACGTTTGTTATGAGCCATGACAGCATTCCCCGAGTACGGCATTATGAAGGCATAGGTTCAACACTTTTCTGGATCGTTTAGATGCTCATGTTGCTGTGCTTTGAACGGAGTTTAATCAACGCGACAAGGTTGGCGGAGACGGAAAAGACGGCAGCGAAACGGGCTGTGTTGTATATTGCATGTGGTTGTGGATGTATTAGACAGTCAGTCAGTTGAAATCAGACGTGTGTATATCAACTTGACAACATGTCGCCAATTCGCACTTGCCACCTTTGCCACAGCCCACCCAAAAAGGTCCCCAACTGGCTGCTCCTGGACACCAACATTGCTTCTGGAGCAGACACACCCAGATTTGGACAGATTGCTACAGCTGCAATGAGCTGGAAGGCAGTGGTAGCTTTCCGGCCGCCAATCTGTGATAGCCTGGCAGAGACGAAATAGGCGGACAGCAACAAACACATCATTCTACTTCATCAGTGACATCACAATGGATACAGATAGATGATGCGAAGCAAGTGAGGTACAATCATGACCGGGAAGCAAAGACTCGGAGGACCGACAGCAGCGCGCGTTCAAAGGCAGGGTGTGCGCCGCCAGTAATCATACCTTGAAACGAGACAAAGGCCAACATCAACGTTGTCAGCAAGAGGGGGGAACTACAGCACGCGAAACATGCAGAAAACAACAAGAAGTCAAGTACCTAGCACGAGATACAACCGACCAAGGCCATAAACCTCATCGAGGGTGACTCGAGATGAAGCCTAGAAAAAGCCAGTCAAACCTACAGGAGAAGATGTACGTACCTCGTCAGGCAGACCACTGTCTCGATTTCCTTGACCAAGCTGAGCAACTCCTTTGGAGACAAATCCGTTTCCAGCTAGCAGAGCACTGCGAACAGCGATGAACACAACCACGACGGACGACGGAACGGAAACACATCATGCAAGTGCCGTTGGTAAACCTAGGTTGGTCAGAGACGTACCATCGGTCGGTCTCGTACGTGGAACTGGTATCAGAGTCGACGACAGATACTTGGGCATCTTTGGCCAGATCACTGAGCAAGGATGTTGGCACTTTCGTTGAGACACATCGCAGTCTCGACGTTGGTGAACCTGTCGCCGAGATTGTAATTGAGTGCAAAGGCGATGGAATGCATTGACGAGGGTGAGCCACTGTTGACCAACTCTCTCCAGAGGTGTTGATGCCATCTTGCGGGTAGAAGTGGCAAATCGGTCTTGTGAGTCACGAGGCGAACAGACGTCGAGAAAGTCGTCCTGTCACCAGCCATCTGGACTCGAACGGACGCCGCGAGGAGGAAAGTGTTTTATGTCGGAGAGATGGAGAGATCTTTGTTATCTGGGTCTTTTGTGTACTCGAGAATGTGACGCCCGGCGGCCAACGTGACAGTACCTCTCATAATGGTGAGATATTCCCAGGAACACAATGTCTATAAAGTACGCTTGACTCTGCAGTAACACAATTGAGTATACTTTTACTATGGATGGACGTCAAGAGACCGAGGAATGGAAACCGATCCCGTAACGCGCACCTCTGCTGCCGGTGTGCAGTGATATCAAACAAGACGGGCTGTTTCTCGATGCATTCCAGAGGGCTCACACCATTGATGGTGCTACAGACGAATCAGATAAGGGAGCTGGAATGAGCCCGCCGATGTCTCTGATCTCTTGAGCATTATCTCGATCGTGAATTCACGAGGCAAAAAAGTATATTACAGCATTGCGACGACGCTCGACTCGACGAAAAAGCGTCTCGAATGGATGATATCGATGATCGGCGACGAATGCTTCGAGGGATGTGTACATACCTAGTTGATCCAATGCGTCAGATCGTCTGAACTTGTTGTTCTCGACATCGTGTGCGACGGATTAGCCTGAGAGCAGAATGGTTTATGAATTCACCTAGGACCCTCGAGTTGTCGACGGTCGTCTGTATCATAGTCAGCAGATCGGGACAACACTGTGAGGAGTTCGTGGATGTGGATATCAGCGTCCATCAGTACTTGAACATCCACTATGTAGCGAGTCCCTGTTGGGAACTCACCACAGTGTGGGCTTGGAGGACGGACTTAGCAGGATTCGTACCAATGCTAAGTACGAGATGACCGTACCGAACTGAAAGAACTGCACGATCGACGTTCACTATGATACTTCGATCCAGAGCAGTATCTACATGTATTGCGTCGAATCACCTGGATCAATGCGTTCCATCATGTGTACCTGAGCGAATACACAACATCCATGCAGGTAACCTGATCGAAAGGGTAGCATCGCCTGATCCTTGCTGGTGCTGATCCATTGTGAGTCTAACAACGTACGCTGCAGGAATCACGCGCACCGTTACATGGACCCTTGCAGCCGAGGATTGAGGTGGATTATTCTCTTGTTGCCTCTGATAGGACGTGAGGTGTCATGACGAGTTCTATCATCATCAGAAAAAAACGCACTGGACCGGCTTCCTTTGGGTCCGCAGCAACTTGTCCACTATGAGAGCTATCGTGATTGGGATGGTTGGGAACGGTCGCCTTCGCTTTCGATTTAGCCTGTAACGCATGATATGAGTCCCTGCATACAAGCTCGAGGCGCAACGAACCTTTCGGTTTCCACCCCATTTTGCGACCGTTCGCTAAGATGATAAGTTAGACGTACCACATCTGATCGTTTGTGAAGGAAGTGCACTCACTCGTTTACGTTGACCCGCAGCCATCCACGAACGTCCCTCGTTCGTGACATCAACTATTGCTGACGAACTTGAAGGAGATCGATGATCAGCAAGCTGGGGTGACTTGCCGGAAAGTTGATCAGGTTTATGTGAAGTAGGGTCCTTGTTACTCTTCCTCTTTACTCAATTTTTAAATATCGAGCGGCCCTGTGATGATGCGACATTGTTGAAATTTTGCTCCACACATGCCTCTGGGGTGGAACTCACTGGTAGGCCACCTGACGACCGTGGCATAGCACGGGAGGGGTCAAATGACGGTCCCTCG
Organism: Boletus fagicola; assembly: GCA_038093195.1. Classification (NCBI taxonomy): domain Eukaryota; kingdom Fungi; phylum Basidiomycota; class Agaricomycetes; order Boletales; family Boletaceae; genus Boletus; species Boletus fagicola. Next base: position 16,505 of record JBBPRX010000038.1, read on the forward strand.
TCCTCCCGGGGATGCGCAGAGGAGGCCGGGGATGGCGGCTGCAGGAGCTTCAACACGGAAGCAAGATAAGAATGTTAGTGATTACCAACCTTGTCAAAGTCGAACTCAGGAGGGGGCGTGCCTGACGGCACCTCGACCTATGCCATTGTGAGAACTCGGTTCGAGGGGAAACCAACAAACCGATACCTCAAGGAGATCATTGCCATCTTCACTGTGGCCGCCAGACTCAACTGGGCTGGATTTCTCAGGATCTTGCTGTTGGACATACGTACGCAATGGAACCAGCACAACGGTTTAGTTGACGGATGGGCAGACGCCTACCGAATTCGAGTCAGGTGGTTTGTTGTCCTGACCACTCGAGGTGGGAGGCTGCTCATCTTGTTGTCCTTCCTCGCGAGTCGATGCCTAATGTGGTTTGTCAATGCGGGATACATAACAGGCTTATCTGACATGCTCGGACTATGAAGGCGCAAATACTTACATGAAATGGACCATACAGCTCCGGGAGAGTGTTGTTGAGATCACGTATGACAATCTTCCCGTCACTTCGTCCGGCCGTAATATAGCTGCTGTCTGGGGAAATGGCAATCGACCGCAACCATTCGAAGTCCTCGATCACCGGGCCAATGCGGGTTAGTGTCGATGCGTCCAGAAACGAGATTGAATACGGTGCGACGGTAGCGACAAACTTGCCGTTGGGAGCTAGAGCTATAGAGTAGATGATGTTGTTGAAGTGAATAAGCAAGCCGAGTCACCGGCAAGATGAATCGGAGAATCGGAAGATAGAATCCGAGTATATAAAAGATCGAGACACATGTATTAGATAAGATTGTATCTTTCTCACGAACGATCACCCTGTTCGTCTGACCTTAGCAAGGACTACACAATATATTCTATTAGTCCTAGCTACTACAACCTATCGTCTCTACACATTCCAAGGAGCGAAAGTCACGTACTTCTGCAGTGACGCGATCAAACCCTCTCCCTTGTCTAAACTCGCTAGCCGACTTTGACGTGTCGCTGTAATCTAGGATAGATCTCCTGAAGGATCGTCATAAATCTGGTGATACTCACTAACCCAGCTTGAATTTCAAGATTCGCCCTTCCGGCCTTTTGTAACACCTCGACAGGTGCCCCGGTGTCGAACGGCTTCGCTTCCTAGGCTAGAACCCGGCCACACCATAGGTACCTTCTTCCCATCGATAACAATAGACTTGCATTGACCCTCAAACTTGACCAACGAAGGAGCACACGTCGCCGAGGCTGTGAGAGCGTCATCGATCACGGCCTTGTAAGAACTTCGGATGGAAGCTGCGATATCTTGAGAGATAACGCCATCGGACTATTAATGGACACAAGATCAGTTGACATATCATCAATAAGAAGCTGTACCATGAAAACAAACATGTGTGCAAAGGATGTATGACATGCACCACCAATTTGTCTTCGCAGAGCTGAGGTACGCTCCGCCTTGATCGGATCTTCTGGTACATGATCGGCTGGGTATATGCAGGTTCGTCCAATTCGTTGTACCTGAATATCGGGTTCATCAAAATTACCGTGGTACCATCTGAGAGAGATACCTACCAGCGGCGATACACCATCAGGTCTATGACGATGTCCTTCCTAAGGTCATTTCTGTACTTGCACGGAATCTCGATTGCGCGAGAAACATCTAGAAACCACCAAATTCATTAATCAGATCTCTTCTCTGCATTTAAGGGACTTGGCACAAATAGCTACCTTTAGGACAATCGCCATTCACATGTAGGACAGGACAGTTGACCATCTTTGCAACATCTAAGCAACCCAGTGAAGATCGCGCAGCAGACGCGGGTGTCGTGTACTCTATGTTGGAAGCCAAGTCGTCAGACAGAGATAGATCTGACAGGATTGCACGCACATGTTGCTGTTTATTACGTCAGGATATGAGACATTCTTGGAAAAGTGAGATGCAGAGTGGAACGTACTCGATCACGACGTGGACGCTTCCTCCACTAGCGAATGATCTAGATAGGTTTGTCAAAAGCACGCAGTGTCATGAGCCAAATAACACATACTCAAACCAAGCGCTCCATGATCACACCCTGGCCCGTGAAGCTCGCATCTCCATGGAGTTGTACGCACATCACCTTTCCACATACGCTTGCTTACGTTGCACAAACGGAGATGCGTTTGAAAAGAGACACTTAGATGTCGTTCCCTTCATAGTTCAACGTGGGGGAATCCCGGACAGACATTGTCTACTCCAGAAACACGAGACGAAGCGCATATACTCTCTGGATGACGGTGCTTTCTAAGCACTGACAGTGGTGCTCCCAACTCCTTGTCGATGGTGTCATCACCAAGTTCGAAAAAGTGGGGAATTGGAAGAATGAGGATCGGGTTCTTGGCAGCTTACTATTCGGTTACATTTGCATAGGGGTATATTTCCAAACTGAGTAACGTGTTGTGGACGCGTCCAGGCAGTTGTGCGGCATGATTCCACGACCTGTCCATCGACAACAATCACTGTACCGACAAGCAAGTACGCGTCCACAGCGCGTATGCTTGGTACAAGACGCAGGCTAAGCTTACTCTTGTGACTGTAAGACCCGCTTTTCCAACCCCCCCTCAGAAACACTCATTCCAAGCTTGTGTTCTTTCACTTGGGGCAATGACTACTACAACGTTGATGACGCCTTGTAATGCCATTAACGCTGAAACAGACGCGTCGTAATACGCGAGAATCGTGAACATAGTCGTACGCTGGTTACTTCTTTTACTCGACCCGTCCTCCCATCTCACGATGTTACACATTCGGCGAAACATGACCGATTGCAAGTACAGCGAAGATAACAAGGTGGTCGTGCCCGTCCGCACGATGAGTAACCCTTCCCATCCAAAAAAGTCAGCCTCCAATCGACACCCTGGCCAGACACATACGCACACTCCAGTGGACGAAGCGATTGCCCACGAGCTGGCCAAGGCACGGTACCTCATGCATGACTTCGCCGACCACATTTTGTGACACATGTGTCGACAGAGTTGGCGATGGATATTTTATGCCAATTGGTCGATGATAGGGTCGTTCACGTTTTCGAGCAGGTGGTTCCTCGTAACAACAACGATCCCAAGGTCCTCCTCGACCAGAACTCTGATGACGTCCAAACCGCCATTTGGCAGGCTTTTCGGGACGCTGATGAGCACGATTGTATCAAACCAGATACCGAAGGCAATGGCGAGGAGGCGAAATAGTCGTCTGGCGATACGAAGGAGAAGCAGAAAACGAAGACATACTCATTCGGGTGGATCACGTTCCGCGCCGAACCCCTCAGTGAAGACCAACTTGTCTCGTTCCTTAATAACATCACCGACCGTGCTTACGAATTCGCGAAACCCAAGCTCGCCATCGCTTCGCGGCTCCCGAGGACAAAAAACATGCCATCCCGCTATCATACGAACCAGACCGAGAAGATATGCGACCCGGCTTTCTTTTGTTGTCCATCGAAGCGTTCACGGATGGCTTCAAGGCCGTCGATGCTAGGTATAAATTTCACAGCTCCGTGCCTCGTTGGCGAGTTGAAGAACAAGGACCTGGCGGCGGGCGTCGAAGAGATGCAACAGTACGCACGAGGGTTGAAATGTGCGCAGCCGTAGGTGTATTATGTGCTCGGGATGTCGATCACAAAGGATAAGGCGGTGTTCTTATGTGGAGAGGGTAGCGGTACAGAACGTCTGGAGCCCATGCTTGCGGATGGCCGTGGCTGCATCGAGTTCATACGGATCCTGCTTGGCCTCGCATTGGCGGACAAAGTCGACCTAGGCCATAATCCGGACGTGGTGGTGGAAGGGAAAGAACAGGCCTGCACGGCCAAAAACGTTACCCATCATTCGGCTGCATGGAACGCAGCAACCTCAAAAGCTACCTTACGACGGACCAAGCAAAGCCAGGTATATTCAGTGTCAAATCCTCTTTCGCGAGTGGCAATCTCCGAAGCTGCATCTCGCGCCCGCAATGCTTCGGCTGCTCCATGTCAGTGCGCAATCGCATCTTCTACACCCTCAAAGAGGGTTCACTTCGAGATCGTGGATGACGGCGACGAGGAGATGCGATTGAAGAAACGGAGGACCGATGATGACATCGTCAAGGAAGTGAACCACTGCGTCTTCTTCCCTGTCGCGGTGTATGGTTATGAATGTATCAGCTCGATTCAGGGGAGGGGAACGACGGTGTTCTGTGTCGTGGATCTCACAGATAAAAACAAGCTTCTGGTGTTGAAAATGGCGTGGCAAGATCTTGGGCGTGTTGCGGAACAGGATGCAGTCATGGGACATCTGATAAGCAAAGAACCTCACCCTAACTTGATCGTGCCGCTCAGGTATGCTATCCTACCCGGTTTAGTAATCAGTCCACTGACGCGTATTTAGGACGTTCAAGGTACAGAGTAGTGGCAAGGCGTGCGCGACGCTTGGTGCCATCAGGGGTCTTAATGATGACCAGATTGGGAACCTGCGCGTTGAGAACCGTGTGTTGACGGTCTCTGTCTCCGAGTTGAAGTGCCCTGTAAAATACTTTTGAGGCGTGCATGACTTTGTACGAGGATTACGTGGTGCATTGTTAGGTATGTTTATCTCTTCCGCTGTCGTGACTAGATTGGTATTGTTGATGCGAGGGCATTGAAGGGCACGAATATCTTACCACGATCAATATTCTGCACCGCGACGTCAGCCAGAACAACATTGTTCTCGGTCTTAGTCCCGGAGATGAGCGAGGCTATCTGATCGACCTCGACATGGCTATCCTGCAGAAAGCCGAGGAACCTACGCCAACTATGCTAGCTAAACCTCGAGCCCCATTTCGGCAAGGTACCCTCCAAAAGTCATTCACTCCTCACATACCCGAAGACAAGAAACTTCAACTTGTCAAAGGACTACGAACGGTATGTACTCCAGCTATCTGCAGTCGTTATCAACTCATACGTATCCTAGGGCACTTTTCCTTACATTTCCTACAACGTCCTTTTGGGTGACAGGCACACGCGCTTTTATGATATGGAATCCTTCCTCTACGTGCTTTTGTTCTTCTTTTTTTCTTATGCAGGACCACTTTCCGACACGGAATTGCGTAAAGCCGACGAGGCTGGGTTTGTTCAGTCCATTGGCTTTGGTCGTCTCTCCCATATGAGAAATTGGTCACAAAAGTATGCTGATTGGGCGGATGGAGATCCGCAGAATATAGGGGAGCGGAAGCACTCCGTTGCCCCGCATCCTGATGGCGCAAGCAAGATAGTTGAAATCGCGGAGTAGCTGGACGGCTTGGAAAGTAATTGGCCAGGGCATCTGCACAAGCCCATCTCCGACTTGGTTGAGGGTTGCTTCACGATATTCTGGAATAGCACGTTATGCAGAGCTGCTAAAGGAGCACGAACAGAAGTCTTGCATGCCGAGTTCATCAGCGCACTGGACCAGTGGTTAGACATGTACTCTGACTTGGAAGACCAGTTTTCCAACTACCCCTTCAAGCAAGGTATGTCTACGGTTTCCTCTCCCAAGAGGTATACTTTTCTTACTCTAAATAGTTCCTTTCCTCATCAGTATGTCGAACAGAGTCTTCGCAATAGATTCTCGGATAGATATATGGATGTTTTCAGATTGTGCTTGTGATACACAATGCGTCGACTATAGTCTTTCGGAGATTTGGTATACCGACCATCGAATCCAGTGCTTCTTGAAGCATGGTTGTCCGGCTTTCTGTAGTATCGTACGATGACAACAGCCGCTCATCCCAATGGTAGTACTCGATCTCACCCGCTCGAATGACAGCGTGAACCAACTCAAGGAGCTTGCCCAACAACTCGCCAGCAGTTTGAATTCCAGAACAGTTCCACTCCGCATTCTTGCCTGGTTGCAGCTCGTCGACATATCATATCTCCTCGTCTTTCTGCGTAACCTTAAGGTATTCGTGCGCAAATATCTACACGCTCGGGCGAGCACACCAACGATCCATCTACAAGAGAGCGTCAAATGATCGTTCGTGCATGAAGATGGGTTACCTATAGGTGCAGTGGTGGCCGGCGCTTGGTACGATCGGAGGCATGTACAGTACTTATGTAAAGGGTTGGTTTCCTGATCGGCGTACTCGACACTGAAAGATCCGAGTGTCCGAGTCAAAGCAACGGATTGAGTTGATTTACACTAACTTGAAGGCGCGGACATTGCGCCTCAAGGACTTGCTTCTCATGATTCAAGGATCTCGCCGAGTGTTGATGATAGCAACGTCTGAATCTCAGTCCTATCATGGATTAGTGCACGGAGCGCACCCCAGCGCAAATTCAACATTCTCATTCGTGTTTCCCTCCTCGACTTGCCCACTGATCAGAGAGGGAGTTCAGGGGAACATGTTGCAAAGAAGCCATCCCAACTGAGCCATCCCGCTTGGACATCATGATGTGCTGGTCACAGGGCATTGACTCTGCTTAGCTGTCTACATACATGACGAATAGAACTGGCGTATGTCTTCAGTTTACAACAGAGGGAATGAGATATAATGACGAATATTTATAATGTGGAACGGTCAAATGTTCCCGACGAGGCTCACAGCTTTGGGCTCAACTGCCTCTGCGATCGTCACAACCGTGCCCCACATCGTTCTGACCCTTCCCAGGGAAACTAGGGGTCAAGTATCATACAATCCAATCCAGGGACTCCATGGTGGGAAGTACAATCCGCTAATAGTGGCAGGGATGACCAGCAGTATCCCACATAGCGATGCAGTATGAGGTATAGACTATCAAGAGGCAGCTAAACATCGAGAACTGTATCATTGGGCTTTAGGTAGACCGGAACGCGATAGCGGAATGACGACGAGAATGCAATGTGACAAGAACATACAGCTAGACAAACGCAAGTAGTAGAAGCCCATAACGACGTCACAATATCTCCACTACTCCAGCATGGACATCCCTCGCGAAGTTGATCCGGGATTCGAGTGTTGGAACAATGATGTCGTGCCCAGCAGCGACTCGCTTGAACTCTCCATCGGGTTGTTGCTGGAGTAGGAGCGCATGGAATGGCTGTTGCAGACGAACGACAAGACGCAACGCTCGGGTATATTCATCCATCGTGCTGGCAGGTAAAGCATCCAATGGCGAAGCTGGCGTAGATCCGGCCTCGGACTCCGGATCGGACTCGGACTCATCGTCATCCAATGCACTTCCCCAACTGAAACCATGATGTGGATCGCGCAGATCGCGAATCCATGGATGAACCAAAACGAGCTTGCGCGGCTCCGTTAACGAGAGCCTGTCCGATGTCTGGAATTCCACGTGGCCGATCCCTGATACCCGAGCACGGTAACGATCCTCTTGACCACTCCCAACATCTTGTATACCGAGCCTTTTTACTGCGAAGATGATGCATGGGAGGTGTAGTCGGCGGTTGACGAAGCGGGCTGGTGGTAAACGGGTGACCTGCTTGTGGAATGGTATAGTATCTTTCTCAGATAGTGAGTTTCGTAATGCCGCAACGCGCATCTCTAATTCGGCGTCTCTGATTGAAGGCGAAGCACCCGGTGCTTCTCGATACACGGCGAGGGTGGCGGGAAGGCAGCTGTTGTATGACGATGACTTGCCGGCCCAGGCAAGCACTGTCACGTCACCCGAACGACCTACGACCTCCTCCAGCAGGTGGCCCAGTGCCGCATCTCCTTCTCCGTAGCGTGGTAGGATATCACTCTTGAAAATACCAATCAACGAGTACGCGACGTCTTCTTCCACCGTCGCGTTGCGTGTCGACGCGAGGCGCAGTTTCTCCTGGACACTGAGATTGTCGGGGTTGAAAGTGGTGATGGTTTCGCGAGCAACACCTATGGCTTTTGCGAGCTCCTGCATGATCTCAGGTGACTCTTTGTGATTGGCACGCATGTCACCGAGGTATGGCTTCCAATTAGAATCGTAGAATCGGATCACCTTCGGCGCGAGAAGCTCTTGTGCAGTCCAGGCCCGCGTCATCCAGATACTGTCTGTGAGATCCCCAAGGGCCGACGGAGACGCTACGGTCGCAAGAAGGACAAGGGTAGCTGCGGATTCTTCATACCATTTGTACATCATCGTGAGCGACTGGTTCAACACCGTGCTGATGGTCTTGTCGATGCAGCATGTGTCGCTCCATGCCCACCGATACCCGTCCGTCCGAACTTCCTCACAGAATTTGCGCAGCTTGTCGTTCAGCGGGGAAGATCCCAGCTCCCAGACCGAATTGACCGAGTTGACATCCTGGAACGATGGTTCCATCCCTTGCCATACATGCGAAAACGTCACATATTGAAAATACTTTGCCACCACTCGCAGGATCCGTCCGTCGTCCAGTCCGTCCGTCATAGAGGAAACCAGTTCTTTGAACTGTGGTTCCGACTTGAATGTATTCATTCGCTTCGGTCCGTCGCACAGATGCCCACTCTTGACATCAATGAGGACGAGTGGACATATCTTGAACACCCCGCGAACGACGCTGTCGATCATCGTCTCAGACCGGGAAGGTGAAACATATTTCTTTCCTAGTTCTGTGCAATCAAGTCAAGATATTATCTGCAAGCTGTGAGGTGAACTTACGACGGGTTTCTGGATCAAGAGACTCATTGATGAGGGAAAGCATGCGTGTGAACGCATCAACTGCTGCATCGTAGCGCTGCAAACCATGCAGTGCCGCGTGTCTTCTCTCGTATCCCCACGGACTCAGAGGCTCTGCCTTGATTGCCTGGGTCGGCAAATTTCAGGATCGCCATGCGCCAAGGAGAGAAAAACCATACCTCATCCGCGTCCTTCAACACATCCTCCCATGACCCCTGTATTGCTCGTGCTTTGCTTCGTTTAACAAGGAGACGTGCGGGGTTCGATGGATTCAGGGACAACGCAATAGAATATCGTATGATCGCTTCTTTAGGATTACCGGACTTTGCTGCCACATCACCATTGTTTTCGAATGTCGCGAGACTCTTTTTAACGAGATCTGACATCAAACACTCAATGCAGGTCAGTCTAGATTGGTCGTAAGATACATACCCGGGTTCCAGTCTGTGCTCGTCAAGGCCTGCTTGCCCAGAGTCTCAACCATTGGACCAAGTGACTCCGCTGCTTCAATATGGCCCGCATTATACATGGCTTTGCATAGGTGGAAGTGAATCGCGAAGGCAAGTTTATCCAGGTCCCATCCAAATATCTTAGAAACAGAATTGGTACACTTGAGCAGGACATGAAAGTAAATAACTTACAAGCGAGATGACTACCAGATGATGACCTCGTTGAAACAGGATGGCTTCTTGCGCACGCTTAAACAATTCTATCGCTCGTTCGCTGTCCCCTTCTCTCAACGACGTAGTTCCACGTTGGAGGAACATTTGAGCCTGTACATCATTATGTCAACCATGCCTACTAGTAGATCGTAGCGTTGACATACGCGGACAGTGATATATAGTGACTTGTCATCCACTATATCAATCAAATCATCTACCCGCGAAATGGCATCGTTGTGTTTTCCGCATTCAAACATGATGATCGCCTGCGTGAAATGAAAGATTGGTACAAGCAACGACGAGGATGACAGGGCCAAACCTTGATCAACAAAAGAAATTTATTTTCAGTTGGAAGCCCTTCGCTGAACGCGAGGTCAAATACACGAATGGCCGCCTCGTGGTCCCCATTTCCGACATAGGCCATTGCATTTGCGATATGACCAATGGCAGATCGCTCAAGCTTGATAGACTTGACGTGCGAAAGTCAGCACGAGATGAGACAACAGATGAACCAATAATACCATTTTTGCATCGTCAATGGCCATATTCCACTGTTTCAAACGGGTCCGTACAAGTGCGCGGTTAGCAAGTGCGCGTGCATGGAGAGAAGGATTCGATGGGTGTAGGGTCTCCCCTGTCAAGAGTTCTTCTGTGCGAGTCAAGTCGCCTTGGGTCCACGAATTGAATACCACATCACTGATATACATGAGCGGCAGCTGCGACCTATGAGGGCAAGTGAAGGAATCAGAACAAGCGAGCAATTGATGTTTGGACACACTCACGATTCGAGGGAAAAGAGGGAGTAGACAATGACTTATTAGATTCGATAACATTGCCCAGCTGATCACTTACATTTACTGTGAAGTACGAACCCGGAAGGATATCACGAAGACTCCGGAAAGTGAGTTTTCCGCCTTTTTCGCCGGTTACAATGCGGTCATCGCTGGGGGAGAGTGCAGCGGAAAGAACTATGCTTGCGTGGTTTATAACAGTGCCAAGTTGCAAATGCGTGGAGGCGTCCCATAGCGACAGTGACTTGGAGGCAGTGACCGCAATAAATTTTTGGTTGTGTGATAGGACGACTGAAGCGGTCCATCCACCACCAGGAACGGACCATTTACTGAGCAAGGATCCCGAGAATGTATCGAAGGACTGGAGTTCACCATACGAGACAGTAAAAAGTTGACGACCATCAGCCGACCATGTGAGTGGTGTCGATATGTAGCGGTCGACCCGGAACGGAATGTCGGATAGCTGTTGGCCATTGTCGCTGTTGTAGATACGGATCGACTTGGCGTCGGGATTTTCGGCTGTAGCGGTGGCGATGCGGTCGCCGTTTGGAGAGAATCGCACTGCCACCACGTAGCCCTCGTGCTGAAGTGGCCCGACGAGCCTCTCGCCCGTCAGCATGTCCCAGATGAACGCAGCCTTGTCAGCCGAACTCGTCGCAAATTTCGTCGAATCGGGGGAAATATCGAGCGAGAATACTGTGTCTGTGTGACCTTTGATGTCCAGGACCTTTTCGCGGGTCTGCGCATCCCACACCCTTACATTCGCGTCCCGACGCCGGAGTCCGCACGCCAACCACTTGCGATCTGGAGATAGCACAGCAGCAAATATTTGTGCGCCTTGAGCTTGAATCGCTTCGCCAACCTCGTGTCCGTCATCTACTCGCCATCGCCGAACCATCCCTTCATCACCACCAGTCAATACCTCCTTACCATCCTCGACGAAGGAGACCGAGTTTATTGGATGTTGACCATTGATCTCAATTGATTTTGAGCCATCTGGAAGTCGGCGGGTGGTCAGTATAGGTACTCGCCAATGACTAGTACGCACTTTCTCCCGTGGACTGCATACCTGTCCACAACGCACGGTACAAGTAGGATAGTGGGAGTGCAAGGCCAAGGGGCACAAGAACACCTGGCTTCCTCGCGGCACACAGTATATATGCGAGTTTGGTCTTATTGATATCACTGATATCGATCAGCTCACTCTGCACAGCCCTTCTCTCCACACTGATCCCGCAACTGCAGGAGATTGCACAGCAAGGGGCACAGTCTATGAAAGAAAGAACAGCGGAAGCACTCGATGCAGGAACAAACGGCCAGACGTCCACGACATGGTGAGTGTTCCATGCATCGTCGAACATAATCAGTGCGACATCATCGACCCACATCACCAGTCCTATCCCAGCGAATGACTAGGCCATGATTGTCAACACACTCGATCGGAACAGAGATGTCGTAGACAATTTCAATAGCAAACAGGTTGATGCATGGTTGGAGTGAAACCATGGATTTGGGAGCTTTCACCTTCCCGAGAGGTGCTCGCCATCCCAAAATTGTGTACACTTTGTGAAATAACCCCCGAGCTACCCGTACTTGCGGTCCCCGGATGATGTGCTGATCTTCAGGATGTGCATGTGTTATGTCGTCAGTCGGACGATAGCGCGAGAGTAAGAATAGCACCGATCGCATCCATGTTTAGAATGGACGAAATTGCAGAAGGGTTCTTATGCAAAAGAGCGAGTCTTTTAGTCAGAAATCCTTGTGAAGTAATCATGAATTCTTCATAAAACGTAAATTCAACAATCTGGAACAGAGAAGCAATGGTGAGGTGCCGTGTTGACACCATCACCATTACCTATCATATGGAATACCTCACTCTCCTACAGTAAATGTACATACTGTTGGCAAGCTCTAGCTTCTCAACCGCTTCAGTCAGTGCATAATTCAGTGGATTCCTGTTCTGGTCGACGAGCATCGCACGACTTTTAAGGCATCAAAGATATGAGAAACAGAGATGACACCAGAGTGATGAGAACGTAACGTACCGGTAACTAAACGTTCCTTGACCTACAGCTTGTCCAGCGATCCGAATGATACATCCATCAAGCCAAACACCAACGCCTATCGATCCCAATGAGCGTAAGTTTCATATCTCATTACAAGGAGCGAAAGCCACGTACTTCGGCAGTGACCCGATCAATACTGTCTCCCTTGTCCAAACTCCCTAGCCAACTCTTGACGTGTCGCTGTAATCTAGGATAGATCTCCTGAAGAATCGTCATAAATCTAGTGATACTCACTAAGCCAACTAGAATTTCAAGATTCGCCCTTCCGGCGTTCTGTAACACCTCGACAGGTGCCCCGCTGTCCGGCTTCGCTTCCTAGGCTAGAACCCAGCCACACCATAGGTACCTCCTTCTCATCGATAACAATAGACTTCCATTGACCCTCATCTTGAGAGATAACGCCATCGGACGATTAATAGACACAACATCAGACATATCATCAATAAGAAGCTGTACCATGAACACACACACGTGTGCAAAGGAAGTATGACACGCACCACCAAATTGTCTTCGCAGAGCTGAGGCACGCTCCGCCTTGAGCGGATCTTCTGGTACATGATCGGCTGGGTATATGCAGGTTCGTCCAATTCGTTGTATCTGAACATCGGGTTCATCAAGATTGCTGTATTGACATCAAATTCGTTCATCATATCTCTTCTCTGTATTTCATGGACTTGGCACAAATAGTTACCTTTAGGACAATCGCCATTCACATGTAGGACAGGACAGTTGACCATCTTTGCGACATCTTTGCAACCCAGTGAAGATCGCGCAGCAGACGCGGGTGTCGTGTACTCTATGCTGGAAGCCAAGTCGTCAGACAGAGATAGATCTGACAGGATTGCACGCACATGTTGCTGTTTATCAGTCGGGATATGATAAATACTTGGAAAAGCGAGATGCAGAGTGGAACGTACTCGACCACGATGTGGACGCTTCCTCCACTAGGAAATTATCTAGACAAGTTTGTCAAAAAGCACGCGGTGTCATGAGCCAAACAACACATACTATACTCAATCCAAGTGTCTCCATGATCACACCCTGGCCCGTGGGGCTCGCATCTTCATGCAGTAGTACGCACATTACCTTTCCACGCCAACCTTGCTTGATATATGCTTGCTTACACACACGTAATGGGATACCTAGTATCCCCGAGCATACATCCCTCCACCCCAGCTCCTCCCTTCTTGAGAGCCTTGAATAGACTATACTGTTTGGCGCGGGCCATGCCTAGCGCAGCAGGGTTCATAGCCTCTGGAAGTGGAGACGAATCAGCAAACCAGCATAATGCATGCATCTGACATGAACACGGGGGAAGGCATGCACAAACGGAGAGGACGTACCCAGATACGATGGGTTTGGCAAGAGAAACACTTTGACGTCGTTCCCTTCATAGTTCAACGTTGGGGAAGCCCGGGCTGCCGGACAGAGATTATCTACTCTAGAAACACGAGACGAAGCGCATATATATGAGCACATGTCTGGATGACGTGCTTTCTAAGCACTGACAATGGTGTTTCCAACTCCTTGTCGATGCGTGTCATCACCAAGTTCGAAAAAGTGAGGAATTGGACCTTTGCGAGTCCAGTTGCTCGTCGAGAGATGGAAAACGTTCGATCGGGGGACGTAGGTAGGGAGTCGGGACGCACGAAAAAAAAAAGCCGAGAGACCGAGCGAGATGGGAGTGGGGAGAGAGGAAGGAGAGAACGAGGGACCATGCTTAGTGGGCTCGAGCTTGGCAAGTGTGGAAAGGTTATCGAGGAAGCGTCAGTCGATGGCACAGTCGGGTTCGTGGCAGCCACTACGAGACACGAGACACGAGACACCGGATACGATAGAGTAGTTTCCGAGGTACAGTCGGCGGGCTACTGTACATAATGGCTTTCTTTCGCTGCATGTTATTCCAAGTCGGTTATTTACAAAGGATGGAGGGAGACAAAAACTCGGTGGCTACTGCGAGCAACATACTACACCTGAGAAGGGGAGGATCTAAGCTATGACGTTTGTTTGGACAGCGTGCTCGACGTTGCGTCGGCCCCCGTCACGTCGGCGAGTAGCCCTTACGTAGTACACTACGCCTCGCGCCACTACTCATAGTACCCCAGCATGACATAGCACGATTAGCGAATGTCTAGCATAGTGTCCGTCAAGTCAACCCACCCCCCATCTCTATATATGTATAGACATGTGCGAAACACCTAACTTATATCCATGAAATCAAGCACCGATAAACAACAGCCCGACCATGACGCTCGCGATCGTCACGGGCGGCGTCAGCACACAATAAGCCCAAAAGACAGTCTGTGACAGGAGGCGTTCAAACGGGGAAAACGCGGCGTCCGTGTTCGCGTTGGTGTTTGCCCCGGCTTTGGAGCGTTGGGAGATCTGTGCGAGCGCGCGGTCGTTGTGAGCGTGTGCGCGAGTAGCAACAACAGAAAGTGGGGGGCAAGCATACCTGAGCGAGCGTCAACGCAGGCGGACTGGAGACCAATAACATGCTTGACACGATAAACACCGGGCTGTGATGGAGACGACGAGGGGTGGGGAGAGGGAAGTGAGCATGGTAAGGAGCCGCTTCAAGAGGGAGAGAGGCAAGGAACGTGTTTGGCGGTCCCATCGCGGCGTGGGGTTGACATTGGGTTCAGGTGAGGATGAGGATGGGGGGCGCGGGCGCGGGATCCTCGGCCTCCGTAGTGAATCCGGTGTCGAGCAGTTCGGATCGGAGCGCAATCGTGACTTCCGAACCATTTTCAGTCGTCTCGAGCTCGTCGCTGTCCTCACTCTCGGATTGATCACCAAGCGATGTAGGCACGGCGGGGAGGTGTGAGTGGAGATGTAGATGCCACTCGGCGTGACGTTTAGAAACAGGGGTGACGTGAGCATGGGGGAGGGGGGAATGTATGGGGCGTGTACGCCAAGGCATTTGATCCTGTGCCTCGATGTCGGTTTCGGTTTCGTAATCGACGAGTTGGGTAGTGGTAGATGGGTCGACGGCGACGTGTGTGAGTGTGGGGTGTCCGTCGGTATCATCGGTATCGCGGTACGTCGTTGGTTCAGGGGTGGCTGCTTCTGGTTCGTCTGCCTGCGAGATAAGACGCATTCCGTAAGACCAACGAAGCCGGCGAGTGATGGGTACACGGGGTGTAACCGAGGCGAAAAAGGGCCCAAGAAGTGAGCTACCGTGGTATCAGAAGAAAGTGGACTTACGATCATGCCAAGGGTGCTGAAAACAACAAGATAGGTGAGTGAACGCCCAAACATGGCGTCAACAGTGTCGTCTGGACCCCATTTGAGCAGGGGGACGGTGGTAGTGAGAGATTGCATGAGTGCGACAGGAAGGGAATTTGAATTCATGAACATGGAAGCGGCAGTAGCAAAATTTCTGTAAGGGACGTTAAGGCAACCCATGTGAATGAGGCGTGAACGTACACTTGAGATCGTTTAGATGGGAATCCCCGAGCGAGGAGGTATGCAATGACTGCAGATAGACCAGTAACGATA
>JBBPRX010000039.1:0-31983 GCA_038093195.1 Boletus fagicola
GGGTATTTCCGAGGAGAACACCCGCGATGACGGCTGCCCCCGAGGAGCCGAGCCCGCGGCCAAAGGGTATCTGGTTGTCGGCATGAATACTAACGAGCTCTGGAGGAAACGAGCGGTGGTCGTTGCAGCGGAGGACGTAGAGCGCAACGCGGGTCGTCAGGTTTCGATAGGGATCGAGGGAGACTTCGTCGGCCCCTTCTCCGGAGTAGGTGATTTTCACGAGGTCATTCGAGGGAGGTCCAAATTTGACGGTGAGCGTCAGATAGAGTGAGAGAGAGAGCCCTACTACATCAAAGCCTGGTCCGATGTTGGCAGAGGTCGCGGGGACTTTGATGACGACGGTGCTCCTCGAGTCCGAGTCGGACATGATCAAAATTCACTATTGCTATTGTTCATGACTACGACACCAAAGATCGAAAAAGAAAACGACATACGAAAGGTGAGGTAGTCTCCAAAGATATGGCAGGGAATCGATTGCACCTGCAGCGGGTGGATGAAAATAAAGCGAGGAGAGTAACGGTGTGTCGATCCTTTATCCATATCAGGAAATCAGAGTGGAGGTATCGCGGTCGTTGACGGCTACGTCTTGATCCGCTCGATTTCGGGTATCACCGAATTCGAATGCATTTCCTTGTTGCCCAATTACCCAAAAACAGAAAGAAATTTACTACATACATGCAATTGTCTGCTACGAATGCGGCTATGTCGATACAAATGTGTTTTTGCAAGAATGATTGTCAATGGTAAATTATTGGAGTGGTCGGTCAACGACTTTTCCAATTAACGTTATATCAGTCAAGGAGGTTGCGTTGGCATCGAAAGCTAGCATGTCTCGGTGATGTTTCCTGCACTAGGGGTCGGCGTGGCAACGGCGGTGGTAGAAGGGACAACGGAAGAAGTGATGGCGGACTGAGAGGGTTGCGGAATTTGGGTGGGAGCGGGGGTTGTGGTTGTGGTATTTTGGCTTGTACCAGCGACAGTAAACTAGAAATGGGATATGTCAGATCGTCTTTGGCAACGGATGGCTCAAACTCAGACTCACGTAGATCGTATCCTCCGAAGCACCGCGCTGGGCGACCGGTAACAACAGAGACTGGTGATTCATCGCAGCGTTGATGGTAGTCATCTTATACGCGCCCTCGGAAAGGCCACCCGTGACGTTGGCATACAAATTACCGCTGGCATCGGCTTTACCGTTCATCCCTACAAAGAATGCGAACTGGGTGGGGTCTGTGGGAGTGGTCTGGCTGAGTGATTCCAGAGCCTCAATAACGACGTGCGTATGCCCCTGAATGAGACCAGTGGTTGGATCGAGTTGCTGTGGTGCTGCGAGGTAGTTTGTGTCTGGATTGACAAAGTAGCCCGTCGCAAAGTTCCTGACAGCCAATGTAATTTGAAAGGTGGTGTTCGGTGGGACGACAGCGAGGTTGACGGGTTGGACAAACTTGACGCTTGGCATGTTAGATGTTGAAGGGATCGCCCCCATCGGAGCAGGGTTGCAAGAGCCATTCTTGAGCTGCTGGCCATTGGTGATGGGAAGGTTTGGAAGCGTAGCGCACCAGTTAATGAAGTTGTTGGTGGACGTAAGTGAAGCAACTTCGCCAGCCTCTGTAGTGCTCGTGTTCAGACCGTTTTGCGAGAAGTTTGCGGCGATCACAGAAGACAAGAGGGTCAAGGAAGTCTGGGCACTGCTTGAGTTGGTCAAGCCAGAACCAGAAGAGAGCGTCGGAGAGGGGGTAACAGTTGCACTAGCTGAGGTGGTACCGTTGGTTGCTCCAGTGGCGGCAATGCGTGCATTCAGATCACTCTGCGACGTGCAGGTGATACTCGTCCCTGGCGAGTTAACTAATGGCAACGCTGCACACCTGATGATCGACGGGTCATTAGCCTGTCGCGAGAAACACTGACAAGACCTACAGCAGACCGGAACTACAGGCCGACAAGACATATTTTCCATTGACACATTGGGCGAATTGACCATTGACACAAGCATTACCAGAGGTACAGGGCGAGCTGGCAGTCAATGACGCGAACTGATTGCTGTGATGAGGGATCAGAAAAAGATTAGGCGTAAGCGCAGACGAGATTAGACTCACTTCAGATTGATGGCGTCTACACCATTCTGTAGCTGGAAGCTAGTTGACTGACGTTGTCTGAGGCTCGGACGGGCCGAAGCCAGAGACGACAGCAACAGTATAGAGAACGTGATGAACCTCATAATTTTCGATGATACGTGGCTGGAGGCGAGCAGTCGTGGGGTTGAAAGGACAGTGTGCTTGGGGGGGGCAATCAATGCCTCAGGAACAACAAAGGTGGGGAGGAGAAGTCAAAGAGTCAAAGAAACACCAGGCGATGAAAGGAATGAGGAGATGCGCCATTCTTATACTGCCGGGGATGCAGGTCCTCGAGCAAGGCCGAATATAGGACAACAATGGATAACCGGGACACAATGGCAAGACAATAGCGGAAGCACGAGGTCGAGGAAAAAGTTCATTTGAAGGGACCCAAATCTGGGCCGTGGACACGATCAATTCACACACAGTGCCATTTTCTTGAGTTGACATCCAGCCATGGAACAAGAGAGGAGATTCCGAGTCGATGCAGTACGGCACACAGCTTTATCGTTCCCTTGACCAGACTTCACTCTTTCTCTGCAGATCCTCTTTGATCTGGATGGGTAATCACTGTCGACCTCAAGTCTTGCAATTGCTGATATCGTGCCTTACAGCACCCTCATCGACTCTACTCCTGGCGTTCTCGATGCCTGGGACGAATTCCGCAAGCAATATACCCATCTCCCTAGCAACATCGCCCACCTTACCCACGGCAGGAGACTGACGGATACCTTGCGCGAGCATTGCCGGATCACCGATGAAACGCAAATCGAGGTGAGTGTCGATCGATCTACGTGAGTCAAGATACAGATCAGTACCGGTGTAGAAAGAGGTCATGCGTTTCGAACTGCTGGTAGCGAACCAAAGGGATGGTCTAGGTCCTCAAGTCCTCAACGGGGCACACAAACTGCTGAACGAGGTAACTATCGAACTCACTGGCAATACACGATCCCGGCTTACCACCTGAATCCAGCTCAGTGAAATAGCACCGGATAAATGGACCATCGTCACGTCATGTACCTACCCAGACAATGTCTTTTTGACCTGGTGATGACAGCCCTACCAGCGTCTAGATTCTATGCGAGCCTCGCCCTCACCAAGTGCTCATTATCGATACCACGGAAGGGTTATGTGACAGCGGGCGATGTCGCCGAAGGCAAACCCAAACCGGGCCCATACATCGCGGGCGCAGCTACGCTCGGTATATCCCCCGAGAAATGTGGGCTTCCACCGTTCTGAATTCGCCGACGATCCTTCCCGATCCTGATATACTTTAGGCTTGGTAATCGAAGATGCACCGTCTGGGCTCAAAGCAGGTCGTGCTGCTGGCGCTCGAACGCTTGCTGTGTGTACTTCTCATCAACCCGAAACGCTCTTGAGGGAAGCGGATGGCAGCCTCGACTATATTGTACAGGACCTAGAAAGGTGGGTTATCTTGAATATTGAACCCAAACCGCTCATGGTTGATCCTATTTGTACAGCGTCTCGGTCAGTTTAGTGGAAAATCAGTTAGAGATCACGTTGACCGCGATGCCACAAAACTGATGATTAATCTGTGCATATTGTCGAATAGAGGTGGAATTGACTAAGATAGAGTTCACCTGACAGTGTAATAAAATCTACAGATCAATGATTTATACCTTGCATAGCAAAACGCTGACCGACGAATAGACAAGCATAACTCTGTAAGTATGTATCCACCGGTAATCTCCACCTAGAATCAGAAGATGACGGGAAAATATTGAATGCGCCATCTAACTACTATCCACTGTTGCAGCGAGCGTGAGCGTCTCAAGGCGCCCCCTTCCCTTGCATTCCTTTTGAAGTAGATCAGCAAGCGTCTTGAACTGAGGAGGATCAATCAACATGACCTGACGACATTTTCGTCAGTTAAACGTGTACAAGAAACCATGACCGACTTACATATTCCCACATCTCTGCCTTCTCCACCCGCTCGACTTGCTCAGCTGTTGATTTGATCCGTTCCTCCAACCCTTCTCCGTCTTCAGCGGGGACCGCAACACGAACACGCATCCGTGCACGTTGGATGGGCAATTTCGATCCAGATTGAATAAGCCGCAATGTTTCAGACACCTACTCCCGCGTCGACTCAGACCAACGGCCAACTCAGAGTGTAAACCGGCCTACCTGGCTCTTGGCATTCTTGCCCGTTTTCACGCTCACCCCTGCCTCTGCCATTGCTTTCTCGATGATGCCAACAGGATACGGTCGCTGCGTTGCGGGATCGACACATTTATCCGCCACAAGGGTTGCAATTTCCTTTCGCAAGGAAGCCAGGTCATGTTCACGCTCTTTCTCGCCAACTTGAAGCTCTCCCTTTTTCAATATCTGCAAGACAATTCAACATGCAAAAGACACGATCAAGGAGATAGTGGACCGACCTCTTTCACGACCTCGTCCACGGATGACGTTCCGAACGCCTTCTGAAGGTCATTCGATTTCGCCACTTCGCCTTTGGAAACGTTTATGAATACATTTGATATTTGGAGGACGTCATCTAGATCAGTTTCACTTCAAACACACGATGAGATAGAGCAGAGGGATAATCGGACGCAGACTGACACGCCGTTTCGCCATTCTTGTACTTTGTTCTTGTAGCATGCAATCTGTGATCCGAGTATGAGCACGAGCCTACTTGACAAGAGTCGGGCCATCGCATACCTCGAAACGTTTTCCGCCCTTCTTCAGGCGAACGACGGAGACATTTGTCAGTCTTAAGGGGGATGTGAGTCTGATGCGACGAAGAAATGGGGAGTACTCACTTTATTTGATTGGAAGGTTGATTGATAGGCATCGCAAGCAACGATATAGTCTGTCTGTTATGGATACAATGCAAACACGATGAAGACTGATATATTTATTTTGGACGTGTGAGTTGGAGTGAGTTATGACTGGTGTGACCCCAAACGGAGGGCGGTCGGGCCCGACATTTAGGAGCTATTTATGATCAAATACACAGGTCTCCTTGGGTGATGTAGAAAAAGACAGAGTGGAATAAATCAATAATCTGCAATAGCAGGCGAGTAACCTCTAAGTTGCCTTCCAAGGGATCAAGTCCGAATATGCCTTGTGAACCGTGTCTTAACATTGCACATAGTTACCAGGGAAAACTCCCTCTACTCCGTTCAGGCGGCCAGTCCACCAGTCCTCCTGACTTTCTGTCTTTTTCACAATCTCGACCCGATCACCAATCTTGAATGACAAATCGCCGTCGGCCTGAACGACGCAGGGGTTCAATGGGAGTACCCAGTTAAGAACTCTACGCACCTGTGCATCGAAATCGTACAGCGCCGTAACGTACTCGACCACAGGTTCAGCTTTCGGTTTAGGCTTGAGCGGTGGAGGTGGAGGTGGCCGTTTCGTCGCAGCGACAGCACCGTTACCATTATTCGGGGCAGAATAGGGAGGTGGTGGTGCGATTAACTGGCTGGGTGGAGGAGGAGGAGGAGCCTTCTTCACAAACGACGAACCACCACCATACGTAGGCGATGCAATGGAGCGCGAGGCAACACTTGCGGAGCTTGTTGCGCTGGGAGTGCGTCCCATAGGTGCACTGACACCACTTTCCGCACGCTTCGCTTGAACAAGCTTGGCTATAGGCATCAATCAGCAAGACCGACAGATAAAGAAAGCATTGTAAGAGATGATCCACGTACATGTAGACACAATTCGTTTGGCGATGCCGAGGTCCTCGATTTGGCCCCAAGCATCCGTGCGTTTGTTCTCGTAATCAGTCTGGATTTGCGAGCCTGGGCCGTTGGTGATATTGTATCTCCCCTCGGCGAAGGAGTTCAGCTTTTCAAGGAGTAGGTAGTAAATATTGAGCCTCGTTGAAGACATTTCGCTTAATGGATGTTGTCAAACAACCAAGAAACGGACGCACTGCATATAATAAAAGGAGTGGAATAATGGCTCGATGAACTGGCTTGTGAGTTGCATGAATCGAGGCAGATCTTGCTTCAGCATGTTGTTAATGTAATCATACTCATTCGTCGCCACCTCAAAGTCTTGCTCAAGCTAAGAACACGAATTAGACAAAGTATTACACCACAGCAGCACGTAGGCACTGGTTGACGAACCTTGAACAAGTTCTTCTCGTCATTCAAGCTCTTCTCCTTCTTGTCTCGAAGTTTGGTTAACGAATTGTTGAATCGATCATAATCAATCAACTTGTGGTCACGTTTCGTGATTGTCTTTCTGATGACTTTCAAAACGCCCTGGAACTCCTTGGCGGGACCGATCACGCGGGACTCGATGAGTTCAAGCTCCGGTGCTACAGCAGAGCGGAGTTCGTCCAAGTGCTGGGCATAAGATGGAGTATTGGCGATCGTGGCGGCTGCATCGGGGTGTTTGCTACCTAGGCTGAGTTCTCCCGACAATGGTGAATAGATGAAGTTGAAGTGGTTTGCGAAGCCATTGGCACCGGTCAACAAGGCTTAGAAATGGAGGAACGATATTGATAATAAATATAAACGTCGGTAGAGATTGCATACCTGTGACTGCATCAGTGTAAGCCTTGGTGTCCTTGAGTAGCTTCTCGGTGGACTGCTCGAGAGCGGAGAAGTGAGAGTTGTAGTCATCAAATTCGGGATCGGACGACTCTGGTGACAGTATGAAATCACTCGCAACATTCTAGAAACATCTCTTACTACTGACTCTTTGCAAAACCGACTTTTGAGGTGACCATGTGAGGTGTCCTGTTGGGGATAGCGTGAGCTCCTGAACGAAAGCAAGAATATGCAAGATCGACTGCGGGATACGTTGCATTCGATCTCAACTTGAAGTAGGTCTGATTGAGCTACAAGAAGGGATTACTCACCGCTTGATGACTTTAGTAAATCCCTTCATATCGCTGTGTCTGTGGGATTTTCCAGCTAAAGTGCTTTGAGAAGGAAAGTGAGGATATAGTTGCGACGATGCTAATGACTAATGGAAAGATGAGATGCTTCCGCCGCATCAGTTGTGCACCTGCGCCAATAGAACGATTATGTCATCACACCATTGTACTGCCAAGTATTTGTATTTGTTTGTGTATACCTAAGCTGTATTTTCCATTTACAGTTGGACTATACGTACAATTTCTTTGACTGTCTTGAACCGGAAACAAAGGTACAATTATTTGCCCCTCTTGCAGGTTACGATCCCAGATCCCTCCTGGTTCGCGACGATGGTCCACCCAGTGCTCCCAGCGCCAGTATTGAAACGCTTATGAAGGTACTGCCACGTCTGTGCGAGTGGGACGCTGCCAGCTACAGCATCGACGCGCTCGATGGATACCTGTTCTTCACACAATTCACCAATTTCGCGCAGGGTAGCGTGTCCGCGACCATCTATACGGCGAATCTTGTAATGCGACTATTCAGGGGGGAGCGTTCGATGACAGCTCCATTCTACATACGGTACAATTACATAGCACACACACCGCATGCACTGTCCAGCATCTTCCGCACCTTCGGAGGGCATCCCGAACTCTGACGGAACATACAATTTGACCTCGCTGCTTTTACGGCATCTGCAAGCGGGATCTGGGGGGAAAATCCATCCGAACCTCCAGAGAGGGTGGAAATAAGCACATCAACCGGGTGCTTCCTGAAATGATGCTAGAGACGGTGTTGAAGTCTATGTAATAAATTCGGGCTGCTTTAGTTCCTTCGAGAAGGCCTTTGGCAGAGGAAGGGCTGCCAGTCAGAAGAGATTGTCAAATCTGTTTTGCCGACACCGGCGAGCGCAAATGATTTGTAAGAGCAATTGGTTGTCGGATGGATGGACATTTTCCAAAGGATGCATCGCCACCGGCCAAGACCCGGCACGTGTAATGACATTGAACACGACGTCATCACTTGGTACTCCAGTATCTATGACATCACTGATGAATAGCCCTGCTAAGCAGCTGAATTTTTGCGTTGCCTTGCACGACACACCATCACAACAATGCGCCGGATGATGACCTCTGTTTCCGCCCGCGGATTGCGTATGAACCTCGGGTTGGATCCGTTCGCCCATCGCCACATTCACGCAACACCGCCAGTGTCGAAATCCGTCAAAGAAAAAATATCAGAGGCCACAGACAAGGTGTGATTTATCTTACGGGTTCGACGACTTCACAATGTGTAATCGGGATTTCGAGCAGGTCAATAACAAAGTTGGCGAGGGCTTGGCCACCGCGATAGAAACAGGCGAGAAAGCTACAGAAAAGACAAAGAAGACTCTCGGTAAGTACAACTCATGGATACCCGCTGTTGGTGACACGACCACGCCTCAGGAGCGACAGCTAAACACGCGAAGAGAAAGGCCGAGGGGCCGAAGGAGGGAGCACGTCAAATTGGCCAGAAGGCCAAGGAGGCGGGCAACGACGTACGAGCTCATCATCCCCTCTCGTAAAGAGATCTAACATCTCTGGGAAGGTCGTTGCAGCGGCCAAAGAAACTGGGAAAAATGCACAAAAGGATGTGTGATCACGTTTAAATGCCGTTAGTTACTTCTCATGCTCGCATACGCAACCCAACATATAATCGTGTAGACTCCGCAGATTCACCTGCAATTCCCCAGCATCGTTGTACGCGAAGAGAACGTTATTTGACGTGGACATGCCTGGTAATCCTTGAAACGGCTTTCTGCATCTGGTGTGATCCCCCAGCGTATCTTTATGGGCAATGAATAGAGCGTGCCATCATTTGGTGCACAACGCATATTTCGAATTGGGTTTGGATAAATGGCAAGGAAATCAAGTAACATGACTAGCTAGGAATCCACAAACTTATCTCGCCAAGAAGCAAGACAATGAGAATCCCATGATGGGTTCCGGGTGCGGTACAGATCGATGGTGATAATCAAGACCGTCGGGTTTTGAGCTTTTGTTGCCAAGGGTGTCTGATTGGAAAAGACACGAACTCCACCCGCCATTTCCATCATGTGGATTGGACACAAAGCCTTTGCTGAGGACGGGAGATCAAGAACAAGAACAGCACTGTCATTGGTTAGAATATCGACGGCCTGTGCTGCAGTAGCGAATGGCTCTCCGCTCGCAGACCGACTGGATACTTAAATAATGTGTTTGCCGGATATGAGATATTCTCTCCCCATCTGGGGTGGCAAACAAACATCGTGTACAATGGCAACGACCTGTGTCAAAGTGGGGTTTGTCTGATTATCACCCCTGGCGTGTGACAGAGCCGGTGTTTGGCCAGAGCGACCGTTCAGTTCGCGAAACAATGGAACATAGGAGGTACTTATCGCTGGGAAAACCATACCAAGGGGAGCCGAAGGAGGAGGTATCCGAGCAATAGATAAACTCCCAGGCAGCTACTTGACAGGCACGGATCCCGAATTTCGGTCCCGTCGTGCCTGAAGTACCGGTGATCAGGATGTTGTGTTGTCCGTGGCCATCAAGAACGGACCATGACATGTGAGGGGATAGTTCGGCGATGCCATCTGTCAGCTTGAAATCTGAGAGTAAGCGAACCATTGCGGGGAACATGCTTGATGGTCGTGGGGTTTGCGTGGGGTGCCCAAATAACCTTAAGTCATCAGCGTGACAAGCAGTGCAGCCCTGCGTCGGACAAACAGCGGGCGCCGTAATGGCGCCACTAGAGAAAGTTTGTGCAATCATTGACCCATGACCAGCTCGCAAACGCCTCGAACCTGTTTTCCAAGTAACGGAAAGGGTAAAGAGGGAGCGGAACGGAACGCAATGCTTCACCAACTCGAACATGAAAATAGAGGTAGGCTCTCTCATAATGCAGAAAGTAGTAATGCATATTACATAAGTCTACATAGCGTCGGCATGCAGCTGTACTCGAACCCTCCCCCAGCCAAAATGCACTCTAATAATGCATAAATCTCATCATTTGTCGCTCCCGACGCTATGCATTACGAGAAAGTGTGTAGTTCTACCCCGCATTTTGTAGTGAAATCTTATCAAGTGTTGTTAGGTACAAAGTTAAAGTCAGCGTACAAGACGGACTGTCAACTGAAAGGGCTAGAAATGGTGTAATTATCTCACCCTCGGAGAAATGACCGAGCAAACCGACGACAAAAATGTCACGGCGCACCCATTGTCACCGAGTGCTCTTGAACGGGAACGATGATGAAGCAAAACCCCGTTGGGATGGTACAAACGCTGCATGGTGATAAGAGACTACTCATCGCAGTTGGACGGTGCTATGAGACTACTTGGGGGTACGTACCTCATTGGGTTTGTCTTGTTAAGGCTATTGAGTCGGATATCATATATCAAAGCCGAATGCGACACCATCGCAGAATAACTCTAGAACCTACAATGTATCCGCCGGGGCCCGCAGAAGACAAATTGCGGAGTCCAAAAGCACGGTCGTATCGATATGTTTTCTAGGATATTGGAACATTGCTTTCCAAAAGACACGCCATCAAAGAATGTGTGACCACTTTTAGTTATATAACGTTGGATCGACAAGCGCGGACCAGAAGAACTTGCCGAGGGTTTAAGACGTTGGTCGACCTAACGGAACTATTGATCACCAGACTCAGGCAAGGCAGTGAGAGACAAACATATATTTTGCAGGCTGCAGCTGAATCAAGTCGTGGACTGCACTAAGGTTCGTGTGTAGACCAATGAGACTCTTGTCAGCTGGTTAACAAGAATTCGTAGTGGACCGCAATCTCCGATGAGTCGAAACTAATTATGCTGGAACATTATTCAAGACGGACCTAAATACAACCTCTCTGACAAAGGATTTGTTTGTGGTGTTAGAATGCTAGCGGACTGGAAGGGTGGCTTACGTAAAGTATGCCCGATTGACCAAATAGGTGGTCCCGTTTTCCAGAGCTCATTGTTCCGGTCCAGATATCCGTACCATGAAGATATCAAGCCAAGTCCCGTGCTCGTGCCTGTCTCTCCCGACTTAGTTTCGCGTCACAAATTTGGACAAGGCCGCATCGATCATATCAAACACTGGTTTCTTTAGCAAGATCCTAGCAGACGTGGCTGGGATCCGGTACATGTGACTTCGTCCGGTGGACGCTCATCAGCTACTTCCGTTGGATGGCTCTCCAAGTTATAAAAGAGCCATGTCGTTGCTTTTCGAGAGGCATCCACCCCCACTTGCATCTGTATCATTCAAATCAAAGCACTCTCTCCTCTGCACAATCTATTCCCACGCAATGTCACCCCTTTCGTCATTCAAGAGACAGTCCGTCAGCAGCACAAAGGTAAGCGTCTAATGGACTTACGCAAAAGGTTCCAGCCAATGATGTGCTTTCTATTGGTAGAGCACCAAATGGAGCAACTGCTCTGTTTCGGTCGACGGCCATCCTTCCCCACTGGATATCACTTTTGCATTGGTAGGTCAGACGTGTCTGTCAAGTCCTCTGCTCTGACCATTCCGCAGAACATCCAGCCAACGCCACCAACATCATCATTGGCGTCAACAACTTCCAACGGTGGTGGATATGTGAGCATTCTGTTCTCGGGGGTACTGTATGATACTTAACATTTTTTTGCAGGCGGAAATGCTTGAGGATGACAACATGTCATGGGGCACAAGAAAAACTTCAAAGCCCCGCTCTAAGTCCTCCAAGCGCGGCAGCCTGGGATTTTTCTGATCGGGCAACACCTTGACGTCCATTTCAAGAGCACTGCCTTCCCCTTTCCACATTCATATCATTATTATCTGTGTACTAGTAATTATCGGCGCATGCATGTATGATATGAGACACGAATCGTCACAGTTTGTTTTACCATCCGTCAATATACTCGACGTCAACTTGTCAACGCCAAAGCTGGCTTGAACAAGCGATAGTATTCAAATAATGAGTGCTGGCCCGCGAGCTACTTCGAACTATTTTTACAGAGCCTTGGCTAGAACGGCGGAAAGCCGCAAACTTACACAAGAACGTTTCTCCGGTGGAACTGAGGTGCATATCCCCACCAAAAAAGCATGGCCGAAGTAACGTGCCCTGTCAGGCTGCGAGGAGTGTAGTCCTCAATTGACGTATGATCTATAGATGATATAGCCGTCGCCTTTTGATTTGGGCTAATAGTCTACCGCTAGCGGTTGCCTGTCTTGCTCGACTGAGAGATGCGCACCGATCGGACAAATCAACCGACTCCATCGATCGGCGCATGCATGGCGTTAGCTCAAATGGAGGAACGAAACGCGTTCCAGCGGAAAGAAAAACGTTGATCCGGGTAGCACATGATGTACGGGGATCAACCTACGATTATGGATTCTCTGCCTGTAAATATCATCGACAAGGCACAGGGTCGTACGCGCTGCGATTTCCGGTCGAGAATGGGGTAAAGCGGCCCATCTTATCCGAGTCTCGATTTTCGTATTTTGGTTCCATCGTTTTTGAAGCGGAAGTAGAGGGCAGTGAGAACTTGCGAGACGTTCAATTACCCTTTTGCGAGCAACGAATCGGCCCGTATAGCAGCGGTCATATCGTTAAGTGAGAAATGAGGTCGAATAATAGTATAGTAATTCTTGATCGTACCATACATCATGATGAACTCACTTCCTGAATCCGGGGCGACTCATCTGCAGCCCCGACTTCACATATACATTTTTCCCCAGTAATTTTTCAATGGGTATGCCACGTGCAGTACACCATGAGCCTGCTACGAAGCACCGAGGGAAATAAGTGGAGAATCGTACGAGTGCGGGATGAGAACGCCGAGTGCTGTATACGTCATGAAGCGACTGCCATGCCATACTATTCATAGCTTTAGGGTACTTACAATGATAGTCGGTTGAAAGAAGTCTGGTATATAAAGCGGTATTTGATGATATTTTCATGCCATCTTTCTTCTGTCTCCTTAACCACGAAGCGGTCAGCGAACCGCGCATGATCTAAAACGCACGGTGTAGAAATTTACAACTTACGCCCTTGACGCCTTCATCATGTCCTCCTTTCCCGCATCCCATTGTTGTCCCAATGCTGTACGAATACTCCGCCACGCCCTTCGCTCCTCTTGCTAATTGAATGATCACCCAAGGCGACTGAATCCCGAAATAATGACGAAAAAAACCCTCGGAAGCCATCCAAATTCTTGCAAACGCTGAAGTCATGTTTTGGCCACGGCTTTGAGGCCCCCGTCGTGAGTACTCAGTTTCATCATGCGGTGCATGGGATGACACTTGCAGTAAGCCCCCGAGGTATGAATACCAAAGAGCTGGCAACCCTGCAACAGGCTTCGAAGGGGAGGAAGTACACGGGGTAAGCCACGGTGATAAAACTGTAGCGGTTCATCATGATTATTCATCTTCAGATCAAAGCCGAATACTTGGACGATGATGACATGGCGTGGGGCAAAGCGAAAAAGCCTAAGAAACGAGCTCAACGATGACACTGAAGATCGCATGCGTGATGATCATACGCACCATGGACTTTTGCCAAGGACTCGAGCAGGGACGAGCGTAGTTAGCATTCCTTTCCGGAAGGACCACACATATACACGCGCATGTACATCTTTAGTGGACAGCAAGTACAGTTCAGCGTTGTTTACTGACTCTGTTACCTTGTGTGTGATTCCGCGGACAGCATTCAAGTTGGTTCGAGGAAGGTGAGAGAATCCGCGTAAAAGAAACATTCTCATGATGCCATCATCACGCTAACCAAGCTTCAAGTTGTTGCACTAACCCTCACATGACTTTGCCGCCTGTGTTCTACCATTACTTTCAAACGCCTCTACCCTACGCGAGGACGCTTGCTTTGCAGGAGAGAATCCATCAGATTCAGCTCGCTTCACGACGTGCATCATCCCATCATGACATCCTCTTGTTATTGCAACATAGGCCCGTTTACACAGCAGGACGTCGACAAACCGAACACGAACTTGAGACGGAGCGTAATCGCCTGACGAAGATCGGTGCTGACTTTGTCACGGCTTCCAGAGGCGGTCAACTAACCTATCATGGACCCGGCCAACTGGTTGGCTACCCTCTCCTTGACCTGGGTCGCACGTCTCCACCCATGGGTACACGTGACTACATATGCAAAATGCAAAAAATGATTCAGAGCTATCTGTCGAACGCTCACAAACTCGCACACGTTCCCTCAGAGCACACCGGTGTATTTTTGGGCCCTACGACAAAGGTTGCTAGTATTGGCGTCCAAGTACGCCATCGACTCACAACGCACGGATTTGCGATGAACGTCACCCAAGAGCCCCTGGAGTGGTTTGATAAAGTGGTCGCTTGTGGATTAGCAGATGTGAAAGCCGGCTGCATAGTGTTGGCGGCCGGGGAGCAGATTCAGGTCCATGACGTGATAGAGGGGATGGTGGACGCGTTCAGTCAATCATATGGGAGGGATATGAAGAAACTCGAGTTGGAGTCCGTGGGTGAACTTGGGAAAGCTATTCTCGAATTGGAGGAGGAGGCTTTGGAGGCTGGGGACTGGCCAAGGATTCCTATCACCTAGATCCAACTGGCTACAACTACAGCTGTCAGTGTGTCGTGAACTTTTGGATGGTCAAATAGATACGATCTGAGGTATTTGAGATCTTATATCAACCGATACGAATGAGCTCCAAGAAGTCAGTGGTATCAAA
This sequence comes from Boletus fagicola, assembly GCA_038093195.1. NCBI lineage: Eukaryota > Fungi > Basidiomycota > Agaricomycetes > Boletales > Boletaceae > Boletus > Boletus fagicola. The sequence continues at coordinate 14,665 of JBBPRX010000039.1, forward strand.
TAATCAGAATTCAAACACTAAACATACGATGAGAATTAGACAGAGGTTTGCACCTTTAAAGGACGTTTGGTCTGGCGGTGTTTATAGGATGTCACATGATCGTCAAGGTTTGTAAACTCCTTATCGCATCATTCTCGAATCTTGGGATATATTGCGAAGAGCAGAGCTTGAATAGCCGATCGATTATTCAAAGAGGTACCTCTCGGTCCTTTCCTGACGTCAGGTTGACTTCGTGGTGTGAGTGCAGCTACTATTCACGATTCAGATCGGTCCCGAGCCGCAAGGCAATCGAGTTATTCTGATCACAGTACTCACAGGAGGTGTTCGAGTTTGTATAAGTACTTCCCTCGCGACAACACTCGCGAATACCCCCTGCCAATCATCACGCGCACGCGGCCCCGAAATATCGCAACTTTGTAAGTAGATAACCACTGACGGCTTATTTTGGCTGAGATTTTCCATCTACTCCTCTTTTGTAGACGTCGGGACTCCTTAACATGCACGTACTCATCCTCGGAGCTACTGGTCCATGTGGTACTCTACTTGTCAAGGAAGCACTCAGTGCTTCACACACCGTCGTCATTTTCGCTCGCTCCCCAGAGAAGCTCTCCGAAGAAATCAGAAACGACACACGCGTAACCGTTTTGAAGGGCGAGCTAGGCGATGAATCCGCTCTTTCAGCTGCGATGGAAAACGTAGACGCTGTTCTCTCAGCTCTCGGTCCTAAATTGTCACATGGAACATATCCAAGTGGCGAGCCTCTGGCCCGAGCATATTCCTTGATCATCAAGATCATGGTGACGCGCAGCGTCAAGCGCCTCATTTCTCTCGGTACCCCCAGCATGACTGATCCTCACGACAAGCAGAGTCTGAAATGGTCGTTGGTTATCGGTGGTATCAAGACCTTGGCGCGTACTGTGTACAGCGACATCGTAGGCATCGGGAACGTCATTCGCACGGAGGGTGATGCGCTTGACTGGACAATCGTCCGAGTCCCATTCTTGACCAACTCGAATAATCGGAATGTTGTAGCTGGATATGTGGGAGACGGCAAGACTGGCACTACTCTGTCAAGAGCGGGTTTTGCGATGTTCGTCTTACAGGAGCTCGCAAAGAATGAATGGGTTAAGGAAGCCCCTCTGATTACTGTAGTATAGTGAATTTACTGTATCCTGTATTTTTCATTCTCGTAAACTAGTGTCGGGTATTGAGAACTGTCAGGACGAAAACCAGTAACTTTAAGCAACGACACTCGAGGATTTCAGAAGGTCTAGCCAGCTAAACTTTTCGGGCTCCTCATGGAATTGCTTCAATAGCGTTTCAGCGGTTAGATCATGATCACCATCTTTGTTGCCCTCTCCCCATAAATAAAATCGTTGAAGTCCCATCGCCAGCAACTGAGCATCAACTTGATTGAGGAGAAAACGTTCTGGAGATTCCTCCCCTGGCTGTACGGCCGCCGAGGTGGAAGATGGTGTGATCTCTCCGCGGAGCAATACTATCCCGTGCGATTGTGACATGTCGGTGTAAAACGTCAAGACCAGGTACGGCGTCGCGAAGGATGTGCGAAGTTTGTATTCTTGGAGTGGTGTAAACAAGACGGTGGAGGGTTCAGGAATGTGACATGAGGAACCTGACATCACGGGTTCGAATGGGTTTGGTTCCGTGGCGGAGGGGGCCGGAGGAGCTGGATGGAAGTCCCATTGCAAGAAAAAGAATTCGTGGGCTGTGCCGGTACTTTCACCGGCAGATGGATCTGGGGTAGACTCTCTAGGTACCGGCACAACGAAGACCGGATACTTTTTTGCGACACGCGCCATTGCATTGTACGACTCCAAAGGGAGGGAAGCACAAATATAACCTCTTCCAGTACCTTTAGTTCGTGAGGCATGATACGCAGTCCACAACGCGGATATTTGCGATGATGTGTGCGGTGTAGCCATAAGCTTCGAGAGATTCAGTATTGAGGAAAGTGGCTGGGGAATCAGCAGACGAGCTTAGTACGGCGGCGTACGAGTCACTACATCAAAGACGCTTGCCTTTACCGGGGAGCTGTCTTTGCGCGTATTGGATGTCGTTGCACCTTCCGGGGAATTGGACCGAGTCCTCACATGCGGGAACCCATTGTCAGCTTTCTTGAATGACGCGAGAAGGGAGGCAGCCTCCTGCTTCTGCTTGCAGCGAGCTTCCTCTCGAGCTTGTGATTTCAACTCCTCAAGGTCCAGTCTCTTTCTGTGGTTGCGCAGTCATGAACACGAAGATGCAACGAGTATGAGAATGCATCTGTTAGAAGAGTGTCACAGAGACGGACGAAAGACGGACACGCTCACTCTTGAGCCTTCTGCTGGAGCTTGTCGGCGTATTTATGGCTGTACGATGTAGCCGAAGAACCAGAATGAATGCATCGAGCAGCGTAGGCAGTCGCCTGATACACTGACCGGGGAAGTCTGGGGCAAGTCATCAGGAGTGTCACAGGCGGGTTCGGTGAATATCTTGTTTTCGCCGTTCGCGGAGCTTTTATTTACTGTTCTTCGAGGCATGTACTAAATAAGTACATAACATAACAACCGCGCGCACAACTTGCTACGAGCATGTATTCCTTTGCTCGTAACGTCTTATATGTCTCGTTAATAAGTCCTTCAATTGCGTTCCAGTTTCCGTTCAAGCTTCCATTTCTCAAGTCCAGTCAAACCATCGTTACAGAAGAGCAAGTAGCCAGCACAACCCCTCGTATAGCTATCATTGGAGCGGGTGCTGCGGGCTCGTCTGCAGCATTCTGGATATCAAAGGCCAAGGAAAGATCTGAAATCGATGTGGAAGTGGATGTCTACGAGCGCGCATCTTACATTGGAGGTCGTGAGTGTTATGTTTCAGTCACCGTGCCAGCTTCATCGACGCGTCTGTAACACCTAGGGAGCACAACTGTTTACCCATATGGTGATCCTACCTATGCGCCAATTGAACTCGGCGCCTCGATATTCGTCGACGTGAACAAGAATTTGATGAGGGCATCAAAGGAATTCAACCTCAGTCTCAACGACTTTGGCGACGAATTTTCGGACATGGGGATATGGGATGGTAGCAAGTTCGTCCTTGCTGTAAGCACTACGTGCCTATCTCGCCCAGTGTCGACATTTCTTGATGTCTGACTAAAGATGGACAACTCAAGCTTCTACAAGAGTTGGTGGACGACACTCAAAATTCTGTGGAGATACGGTTACACTGCTCCACTCAAGACCCAAAAACTGTGATTAGATAATGATTCTTTCACGTCATTCTGCTGATCCGCTTCCAAGCGTTGAAAACCTGACCTCGCGGTTCGTGGATTTGTACTCAACTGAGTCACCCCGGTGGGATGATGTGGCGGACCTCGCCACCACGTTCGAATGGGATGAAATGGTTAATTCTACGTGCATTGATTACCTTAACGCAAACGGTATTTCTGAATTGTTTGCACAAGAGATGGTTGACGCTTCTACACGCGTCAATTATGGTCAGGTAGGGTTATTCTTCCTGAGTCACGAGACAGGGAGATTTACAAGGTGGCTATATATTCTAGGATGTCGATAAGATTCACGGATTGGGGTGCATGGTGTCCATGGCTGCTACCGGTGCGGTTGGTGTAGCCTCAGGCAATTTCCGCATATTTGAGAATTTCCTCAACGAATCGGATGCCAATGTTCATCTCAACACAGAGGTGCGGTATCATTATCTGTGATCTGCTGTACAGTCTGAATGACGTTCTTTTCCTATGTAGGTCGAAGAAATCAGCCGCGTTCCCGACTCATCTCTGTGGACTGTTCGCACTTCTTCAGGAACACAAGTATACAGAGGCATTATTCTTGCTGCCCCTTTCCACCAAACGGGCATCTCAATTTCGTCGGAGCTCGCGGATAAAGTTCCTCCACAGCCATATATTCATCTCCACGTCACTCTCCTCACCACCCGTGATGATAAGATGAAAGCGAGTTATTTTGGCTTGTCCCCGGATGGCTATATGCCGAAATCAATACTGACGACTTCGGGGGGCGTACAGTCTGGTGGAGTCGAACCCGAATTCAACTCACTGTCGTATCATGGGCGTGTTCGTAAAACGAACGATACTGGTCATTGGACCGACCAAGAGGAATGGAATGTTAAGATCTTTTCGAAGCAACGTATCTCAGATGAGTGGCTTTCCGAGGTATTTGGCCATGTTGGTTGGGTATACAGGAAAGAGGTCAGTGTTTATACACTGTTCGCTTGTTTCCTTCCCTCAATCGTGGTGCCAGTGGGATTCGTACCCAGTGTTGCCCTCCACTGCCAAGTTCCCCCCAGTCAAGATTGAACAAGGATTCTACTATGTGAACGCATTGGAACCGTGAGTTACGTTGATCTCTTGGTCTTTCACTCGTTTGACGGAATTACCCACAGGTTCATCTCGACGATGGAAACTGAAACTGTCGCCTCGCGCAACGTTGTCGACCTTCTTTTGCATGAGGAGTTTGGCTCGGGCATTTGTGGTGCCTTGATTTCTGGCACCGAGACTGGCCTTCGTGAAAATGCCACCCGTGTCTCAGACGGTAGTGGTTTCGTACTGGGATGGGACTGTTGATTGGGAGCATGAATGTTTATTGATTGCTTTTCGCATCGTAGGCTCTGTATCTCAGAAGATTCAACGAGCTTGGATTGTATATACTGTCCACATTCAAAATTGTTCTACCCCAACTGCTTCAGCACAGATAAAGTGCAAGCAAGAGGGTTTAAAGAGTGCATCAAATTTATGTGATTCAGTTCCATAACGAGTGGACCATCGTTCCCTTTGTCTTTAGACCTCTTTCGCATCGTCCCTTCTCTACAAAGAGGATCTTTAGGGGACTTCTACGACTTCGGGCATTACCCCGTCCGCAAACTTTTCTGGGATGGGCTCGAGGTGTGGCTCCTCTTTACCCGTATGACCAACTCCCGGTTGAAGGTCTGGCTGTTCATGCTGGTCTCCATTGGCATAGAAATCCCCCGTCGGCACCTCACTCGTCTGCTCGCTCCCAGGATCGCCGAGGGCCATCCAGTCGGTGTAGTCCCTCCGCACTTCGATGTAGTCATTCGCAAACTCTCCGATCTGTCGTAAAATATTACGTATTATGGTCATCTGGGTCAATGGGCATAGACTCACCTCGACTTCATCCAAACCAAGGCTTTCGCCCTCCGGGGTTGTCCTGAGATGGAGGCCGGGTATTAAATCGACGGCTTTGACAATAATCGCCGTCACCACAAAGGTGTAAGCGCAAGTAGCGCAGACATAGGCAAACTGGATGTATAGTTGTTTGTAGTTATGGTCAACCCAACCACCGTTGACACTGATGTTTACACCGTCAAGGGCAATGACGTCGTGTGAGGCGAAAAAGCCATTCACGAGTAGACCGATGACACCACCCAAAGCATGTTCAGCAAAAAGATCGAGTGCATCGTCGATCTTGAAGAAGAATTTAACTTTAGGGACGGATCAGACAACGAATCAGTGAGGTTATCAGGGTCTTACTTTTCGTTGCATAATTGCAAACTGCGCCAGTGATGACGCCCATAATGACAGCTGCCCATGGTTGGATGTAACCTGAAGCTGGAGTAGCAGCCACCAAACCAGCGATAGTTCCCGAGCAAAAGCCGACCATGCTGTACTTGCGCTCCAAGCGATAATCGAGGAGACACCAAACAATTCCACCGAAAGCAGCTGCGAGCATCGAATTCCATATTGCCATGATCGCACGGAGGTTCGCGCCAAACGCACTGCCTCCGTTGAATCCCAGCCATCCAAACCAGAGAATAAATGTGCCAAGATTGATCATGGACACATTGTGTGGTCTAAAGTTCAGTAGCTCTTTTTCTTGTCGTCGCCCGAGAACCCAGGCGTACGCAAGCCCACCAATCCCACTGCCGATCTCGACAGGTCCTCCACCTATCAGACACGGAAGGAATTAACTTGTGGGATAATGAGATCAAACATGAAAATGAGCCTTACCAGCGTAATCTAGAACACCCCACTTGAACCCCCACCCGTTGATATTCCATGCCCAACAAGCCAAGGGGCAGTAAACGAGGGTCATCCACAAAAACGTAACAACCATGGCGGGGAGGACCCTACCACGTTCCGCGATCCCACCCATCAGAATTCCCACCGTGACGCAGGCAAACTCCATTTGATAGAAACTGTACAACAAGGCTGGGATCAGGGGTGAGCCCGGTGATGGATTGCCAAGCACGTTCATCAAGCCGAAGTTGGCGAGATTCCCGATGAATCCGTTGGTCGCAGTCGGAGAGAAGGCCAATGAATAGCCCCAAAAATACCACTGGAATATGCATACGGCGTTGCTCGCACTCACGGCCCAGATCAGGGACAATGCGGATTTTCTCCTAGCCAGACCGGAGTAAAGAAATGCTACAAACAAAACGGTTCAGTGGAAATCCACTAAATCCTCGATATAGAATTGTGCGAACCAAGACCTGGAATCATGAAAGATACCATAGCACCTGCGACGATAATAAAAGATACATCGCCACGATCGAACCTAGACGACGAAGATAACAGTGAATTCCAAGATATAGCTGTGAGGAGATCGTTGACTCACTGGGTAACATCTCCTGAAAACGTTGTAAGATAACGAGGAATGAATGAGCACAATGCTGATAGAGAACCTATTTATACAGGTGCGTGATGCTTACTTGTCGAGAATGGCTTCAAAGTCCTATTCAAATATTCGCTAAGCGTCATAAGAGATAGCAGCAGGAGCTGGTCTGGACGTATTTTGATACTGGCTAGTGCTGACTTTCTTGGGGCCTTGGAGGAGGGTGGGTGAGCTACGAAAGAACGTGCACATGACCAATCTCACCACTGTGAGTGCGCCCCAGTCGACATGCGAGTCAATTTACTCGGCATGTGAAGGGTCCGATAGGCCTGATAATCATTGGTTCCTCATCTTGAAAGAGAATGCCGTTACCAACCCCTTAGTTACATAACTCCTGCCCAGTTGTGTGCAAAGTTTCGGCCGAATGAATAGTATTACAACTGTTAGGGACCCTCACAGATACTGCGCACCAAAGTACTTACTGCTTTCATCGATTTTCTGTGTTTGCTACCGATGGGACCGCGCGAATAACTGTTTCAAGTTGGAGTCTGTAGACTGTGGGTAGTGAAAACGTTATTTGTGATATCCATATTTGAGTCCAACCGGGGCCCCAGCCTGAGGTCAGCGCTCAGCGCTCGTCAAGCCTGCATGTGGACAAAATTTCAACATTTTCCGGTAGCCTGAAGCAGTACAGTGCTAAGCACCGCTTGGCATCGCAACCCGAGTCACCTTGAGTGAGATACTAGACTCCAGCCGCAAAGAAGAAGAGCAAGGCGTATCTGAGACGGTTACAATGGTCTGGGACCCCAGGTTCTCGGCTAATTTAGTCCACGCTCACGCTGGTCGCCGCCGTACGACCGACATCGGGCCGACTCTCCGGGCCTCAAATCCTTCACGGCGAGGCTTGTCTCCGACATCAATCTCGATTGGAGTGGCTCCAACTCGAACGTGGGTAAACAATAACTTCCAGTGCGCCCGTGACAAATTTTGATCTCCTTCAGGGTTCAAACGTTCATCGCACAGTTTCGGCCTTGGATCGCCACTCAATGCTCACAGTGCCGCCAGTCACTTCTGAAAATTTTGAAGCCCCGAACGCTCTCGGAAGTGTGACCCGGCATGACATTGACAAGCTTGGACCAGCTGTTTCAAATTCAAGCTGTTACGCCCTCCAGAAAAAGCATGACGACTGATATCGGAATAACGCGTGGATCAAGGCGGAGTAACTTCGAAATCAGGGTACAAATGCGGCAATATTAGGTTTGTTTACGTTACATAATCCATTTGATGTCCTTATAAGGTTCCTTTTTTTTCACACATAATTTCTCAGTATCAGAGTACCCTCACTGAGCTTTGCCTCTGCAAAGTAACTCCTCGCCAACTTTCCTTGGCTACGGGTATTCAGGTTGGTAGGGAAGAAGGATAGTCACTCCAGGAGTTCAATTAAGCCGGAGCGCTTTCCAGACCGATTGGTGACTGCTTCTCGGGGCAGCTTGGGGAGTGCTTGACTATGCAGCTCTGACATTCTCAGATGATCGTGATGTACATGAGTTGCCATCATAATTGTTGTAAGATTAATGCATCGATACTAGTCCGTCCAGTGACTCCAGTCATCTTCCTTTTAAATAACAGGTAGAATATATCACTGAAATAGGTGTCCAAATAGCTTTGAATCAAGCGAAACTTCCCTAGGTAATGGATACAGCCTGCGCTAGATCAAGTGGGGGGTACACAAACAGGGAGCTCGTGGAATCAGTGATGGGGAAGGCCGTTCAATATTGGTGGCGGTACAGGGGGTATTCATCAGTTTCTTGCAGTTTGTAGTCTTGGTCCAAGCGTAACATGGTGCCGGCCAAAACGTAGATGACCACCACAGCATACTCCATGACGACCTCCATGACAACGTATATTTGCCAGTCTCCCGTGAACATGTTGAATTTGGCCAGAGAGCTATTGGAGTCGGTGGTGGTGGATGTCGTCGTAGCACCAAACGTGTTGGATGAGAATGTGGAAAGCACGCTATACAGCGTGCGGACTGCAAGGAAGGGTAGGGCAGCTGAAGCTGCGATAAGTAGCTGTTTAACGAATTAGCCAGAGTGATGGGTGATGGAAGGTGGTTGCCCACCTGCTTGCGGTATTTCATGAGCTGGTAACGATTGCCCCATTGTATGGCAGTGACAGCGATCAAGCAGATATACAATCCGGCGAAAAGCAGCACACCAACACGACGTTCTGTGTTAGCACTACTTGAGCTCGTGTTTGTTATACCGATAATCATGAGGACCAGGGCTAGGGTTCCAACAATGTGCAAAATCCTGAATACGCGAGCATGTTTCTTCTCTCTATCTGGTCCTTCGGTTCTAACAAAATGTCATTCCAGTGATGATGGTGCGATGTTTGTAAATGGACTCACATGATTTCTAACAGCCCGAGGGTACTGAGCAGCAAAGGCGACAAGCCTGACGCCTCGAGGGCATAACCTCCAATATACAGTCCAGTCACGGTTTGTGCAAAGAACTCTGCGGCAACTAATAATGCACTGCCGACGATCCGGACTGGAAATTGTAAGTAAATAAAATCAGATCTCGGCGTCGGGACTCACTCAACGAGAAAATGACAAGTAACAGCCATCCCCTCTCCCTCACACCATATCTGTAGGATATGCGAAAGGCGAAAAAGAAGATGGGGACATATATCGCGAGCGTCACGGCGGATATGACGCCTTGGGTATGACCATCAAAGGAGGACATCTTGGAGAGCGGATGAGGAGTTGATGACTGCGGGAGGAAGGGAATGAAGTATGTTGGGATGGGAAGGGCTCACGCTTTATGTATCAAACCACGCTAGAAGCGAGGCAGTGATGTCTCCCCGCCATGTTTTATCTGATGGAGGCTGTGCTTCGTTGAATATTTGAGACACCTGGTGTCACAACTATCCACCGGCAAGTCCGAAACGCGCAGGCCGTACATGGCGGAACCACAGAGAATTTGCGAGAGCGGTGAACATAATGTGCTGGCTGTCCCACGCTGCGGAGACACTTCTAAACGTCGGGGAAATCTCCTACCGCTAACCGCCTCGGAGTCACGGTGAAAAGACTCCCTGGTAACTAGGTTATGACATATATATAGCCACAGTACAGCCACAACGTGTGGCTGTCTAAATTTTACTTTGGTGCTATGAAGTCTTTTGTCCGCATGAATTTGTGACGTACTGAATTTTATTTATCCAGAAGAAATGCGACTACCCCGGCGAGTACCCTGGGCTCAAATTGGTGAGCTAGAGCAGGTATGTTTATGCATTTACGCGGACGAAGAGGATCTCGAAGCCAAAACACTCGCAATCAATAGGGTAAGTTCCACCACACTAGACACCTCTAAAGTCATCTGTTCCAGTTATCAGCATGGAAAGCAGTGACACCACTTCCTCACGCCCTTGATTCTACCTTGGCCATATTAACAGCACGCATGCTGGATTCATCCTGCAGAGATATCCTCGCCGCCAAGACCACCCTCAGTCTTCGACAGACCTATGCGACAGCGATCATCCGGATGGTCAATGGGTTGGTTGATCCTTTACAATCTGGACCATACGCAAGATCTATAGCCGCCATAGCCACCCAGCTTGGCTTGCCATCCTGGCTCGTGGAGCTCAGGCATGCGGCAACTCATGAGGATCTACCCAGCCTCGAGTTACTCAGAGAGGCAGCCAGAGAGGTATTAAGCTACATCAATACTGATATGCGGTTCTCTTGATCTTTTCTTCGATGCTTGTAGTCCCTCGCCTGGCTTCTTCGCAATTATTTTGATCCGACTCTCAATCCTTCCGCACCCACACCGACACCGTCGTTGTCACCGCGCCCTATCGCACCTCTTTTGAAGTCATATAAACTTCTCATGAAGACTGTCATTCGAGATGGGTCGTTGCGTAAACAACACCAAGACAAAATCGATACAGTGATGCGCGATATCGAACGCTGGATTACAGAAACCAAGGTCTCAGCGGAACTTGCTGTCAATCCTCTCGGATGGGGATTTGACGATAACTCCGTCGCTGCCCGAGTCGACATTAAAGAAAAGTGGGCGCTGGAGATTGTTTGTAGTGCTCTTCTCGAAAGAGGTGCTATTGTTCCCGTATCTAAGAGGTCAGAAATCGTCAGCAACTGTGTCGTCCATTATTGATCATTCTGTAGAAAACGCTGTACTCCCGCAGATCCGTTCCTGCCCACAACCCCCAGTCTTGCGTTGTGGACGCCGCTCCTTATGCAACTTCACGCAGCCCATGCCACTTTCCCGTCTATCTTCATTAGTCGGATCATCTCAATTTTATTGGATGATACAATGGGGTCGAACATGGATACTATCGAGTCAGATTCCAAAAGTCCGCCCAGAGGTGTTATCTACAACGAATACCTTGCCCGCTGGGTGACCTGGGCCGCGCGGACTTGGGCCGACGAATCAGAACATGGAACTGATTTGAGGAAAGAAGTTATTCTTCAAATTGCTCCTGTCTTTACCCCAGGACAGAATTCCGGGCTTAAAGTAAAAATGTACGATTAATTTGCTCCATTTTCACTGATGGTTAATGATTCTGGGGTAGTTTAAATGAGCTCCTACAGGCAATTTCGGTAGGATCCAAGGATCTGGAAGAGTGTGTCGAGCTCCTGAGGTCCACTGTGGCGGTCATCCCTGTAAAGGTGCGGTCATTGTATTTTCGTATTTCGTCCAGGTGTTCTGATAACAACTGATGTAGCCCTGGCAAGCACATGATCTTGTGAACATGGAGGAACGTTTCCAGATCCTCATGGCGAATGAATTTCAAACACTGGAACCCTCCGAGAACGGCTCCACTGTGAGGAACACTTTTGCGCGGCCAGGGGGGATTTCGGCTGCGGGCTGGAGGTTATTGGATGACGATAGTAACTGGGCACCATGCCCGATCGGTGTGTACTATTTGAATCAATAGTGGCATGTAACGTTAGAGTAGGTCTCGTTTGCTTAACCAAAAGCTTACTAAGTACCCAATCTCGGTCACGTCACAGGTCACATTCATTACAAAGCGCCCTCATCAATGCATCATGTTTACGGGCGAGCCCGTCGCACAGCCGACTGCGCATCTATACCTGTACCACCGCCCTCCCATCCACTGACGCGCCGTCTGACCTTGTTTCCCACTCAGTGCAATACCGTGTGCAGACAATGAAACTTAACTCACCATTACCACAGACGCTACCCAAAGAGTGTCAGAAAGCCGCAAAGATATGTGAGTTTGGTCCTTTCCGCCGTCTCCGCTTTCTGAACATCACACAGTATCTTCCTTCGTTGATGGAAGGAGCAATGGCCTGGATGGTGTAAGAGGATTCCCCTGACTCGGTTACCATATATTCATGATTGTGTATCAGATCATACCACGCAGCGTCCTGGAGAGTGCCAAGGGATTTGCGATCTTCACTGTCTTCAAAGCTGGGTTCCTCTTCTCGGCACGAGCTGGCACCGGAATTGTTATTGCAAAACTCCCGGACGCATGTGAGTTCCACACTACATACAAGATATCGCTTGACACCATGTCTACTTGTAGCTTGGTCTGCTCCTAGCGCGATCGGTTCTGCTGGCCTAGGCGTTGGGGGTCAGCTCGGGGCAGAGATGACAGATTTTTTGGTTGTATTGAACTCAGCTGCTGTAAGGTTACGCCTTTATATGTCAAGGGTCATTAGCTCAGACCGGTCCTCGGCAGGCAGTTGTGGGTTCAAGGCGCATATGTATTCAATACGCATCGCTGATCTTATATTGTTAGAAATCATTCATGTCGGCTGGATCATTGACACTAGGCGGAAACCTGAGTATTGCTGTAGGACCTTTAGGCCGGAACGGGGAGGCAATTGGTTCGTTGAATTCTAAGGGAAAGGTCGCTGCAATGTAAGTCGTTTTTCTATCACACACTCGGTTCACCATTTTACCGTTCGTGACAGGTATAGCTATTCGAAAACCCGGGGACTCTTCGGAGGCGTGTCTATCGAAGGATCCGTTATCGTCGAGCGGCAAGATGCCAATGCTCTCGCTTATAATCGAGACGTTACGGTCAAGATGCTCCTTAGCGGAGCTGTACCATGTCCAGATTGGGCCGAATCCCTGGTGAAAACTTTGGAATCGTGCACCAGTAGGACTGGAACTCAGAGCTGGATCGATGATCGGGCTGATGGACAAGTTCCATATGCGTTTGGCGGTACCGATGGAGCGAGTACGGCTGGTCCAAAGACGCAACGGTTTTCTTCTTTCCTTGGGAAAAAGAAAAAGGATACCGAATTCCCCCCACGTCATTGGGGCATGCGAACAAATTCCGACTCTTACTTTTCCAGTGACCTTGACGACTGCAGTCCAACTCGATGGGACGATATTGACGGGCCATCGTCTCACTCTCCAGGCTTTGACGATGAATATGATTCTGGTTTAAGTTCTGTACAGAAGACTAATCACCGCTCGTCGCGTAGTGTAGGAACGTCCGCAAGCACTTCGCATGCTCCCATGGACTCTTTCAATCCTGCATCGCCTTTCAACTCACTACCACCCTTCCGTGCAGTTCACTCGACCCTTTCTGACAAGACCGTCTCGCATTCGCGTTCCACGAGCGCTCCTAAACTGGGGTATTCTACCGAACAAAGTGATAATCTAGCTGGTTATACGAACCCATTTTCCTCGACGCCACCACTGGAGGACGACCTTGAACAGTATCGTAATCCTGTCAAGTCCTCGCCACCACGCTTCAAGACGAAGCCCGAGTTAAGCAAACCGCTTTCCCCTCTTGAAGGTGTTGCCCGTGCGATCGCTTTGTACGAATTCAAAGCTGTTGAGGTGTGTGGTCTCATTCGATCCTTCAATCATCATCACCTTAGTGCACGACAGGCGGGCGACCTGTCGTTCTCAAGGGGGGACGTGATAATTATCACTCGAAAGAGCGACAGTATTGACGATTGGCAAGTTCATACCGTTTCTTCTTGTATGTCTTTTTCACAACTCAACGTGCCTAGGTGGAAGGGCAAGCTCAATGGTAAAGAGGGAATATTTCCGGCTAATTTTGTAGAAATTGTCTAGCCTTGCGATTCCGATGTTGCTGCAGCGTGATCTGTTTGTGTAGGCTGTGTCTCTATCTATTGATTTCTTCATGATTGATTCATGATTAATACTGGCTACTGGCTATGATTGACTTGTCAGTAAGTAAGATGTGATAGCAGCGCCCTCCCGGGATCCCTGGACCCGAGGTTGGTCTGCGCGAAATTCCCATGAATTGAATGTATTATTTTTATGAGGAAGGGGGAGAGAGGTCTCTACGCTAGCCAACACAATTGAAACCACTTGCTACAACCGTCGAAACTTGCATCTTCCATACTCACTGGCAAAATGTACTGTGCACCTGTGCCGTGCATGCTGAAACCCCGCCCTGGGGTTAAGGTTAGGTTACACATATGTCAAGCCAAGACTTCCCACGCATTCTTGGTTCGTAAACCTGTCTCCTCCGGGTTACCTCCGCCACATTCACGTGACTACCACGTGACCACGCGATTATAGAGTCGCGTGATCTGCATCCCGAACGCCATGAAAAAGCACATTTTGTGGAAGGTACGCGGCTGGCATGACCTAAATTTTTTGGATCGCTTAGTTGCTCACCAGCCAATGAGAGGGCTTCAAAATTCTCATTTAGGCCGTCAGAGAGTCTTGTCTACCGCGTTCACCTGCCCATGCCAAAAGCGTCTCGGAAGAAGTACTACGCTGTCCGTGTAGGACGTGAAGGTTCGAAGATATATGAAACTTGGGAAGAGGTGAGTTCAGGCTATCCTTGTCCGTGAGGTTATTCAAAAAACCAACAGTGCAGTGCCAACGTAAGATGTGGCTTCGTCCACATTCACTTTTCTGACATGACTCGTAGGTTTCGAGATGGCCCGGAGCTATATTTAAGAGCTTCACCTGTCGAGCAGACGCAGAACAGTGGGTTTCCACAAACCGTCGGATGGAACGTAAGTTTGGATAAAGTATCCAACACGCTGATCTATATTTTGTCTGACTCGTTTTCCAGGTGGCCCGTCTGATTCCAAGTACCTTCCGCAGTACAACTCAGCGACACCAACCCATAATGATCCTTCTGAATGCCCGAGCGAACGAGACGCACCAGATTCACTCACGGAACACACCCCTGGAGTCCATGCTCCCACGGTCGTCCTATCTGAGGAACAAAGAACTGTGCTTGAAATGGTGCAGAGGGGGGAAAATGTTTTCTTCACCGGATCTGCTGGTAACAAACACCGATTTTTTTCACCCTGACTAGAAGTTGAATTTTTGTAGGGACAGGAAAGTCTGTCCTACTTCGCGCCATCATCGATGCTTGTGGAGGGAGAGGTTGTTCCACCCTTGCTATCACTGCATCCACTGGCATCGCTTCGGTAAATATTGGTGGTACAACATTGCACTCATGGGCTGGCATCGGCATTGGACAAGAGGATGCCAAGAAACTCGTAGGCAAATTTCTTGGCCAGGAGAAACTAAGAAATGTGCTCGATCGCTGGCGAAGGGTGCGGACCCTCATTTTAGATGAAAGTACGAGAATATTATAAACATGCGTTGCTTGCCAATAATTCTCGTCTCTAGTCTCTATGATTGACGGTGTCCTTTTTGATAAGCTTGTGAGTGTTCGTCCGAACTTCAGTGTATTTTGCTGATAGATGTAAAGGAAGTTATTGCTCGAATGTTAAGGAATAGCGATAAACCGTTCGGGGGAATACAGGTCGTGTATATCGTCTCGGTTGTACCCCAGGAGGCTCACATCACCGTCAGCTTGCCCTCTCCGGTGACTTTTTCCAGCTGCCACCAGTTCCAGACCGTGACAAAAAGGGCAACCCTGTGCCACCGATTTTTACCTTTGAGGCAGACAGCTGGAGCCGATGTATCAAGCGCCCTGTTGTGCTAACAAAGGTATTTCGGCAAAAAGATCAAGGTATTTATTACCTTCGTCGAGAAATGACGAATCCAAAGACTTGAAACCAACAGCATTCGTGGATATTCTAAACAATATGCGCTTGGGGAAACTGGACGACCATGCCATCCGAGCCCTCCGGAGCCTTTCCAGACCATTGCATTACGAAGACGGGATCGGTCCAACGCAAATGTATTAGTATGATCCAATCTCTCTCTGACCGTGTGTTAACAGCGTCGCAGATACCCAACTCGAGTTGAAGTTGACCGCGCAAACGAATCAAGGCTTCGCGCACTTCCTGGCCAAGCGATACAATACAACGCTACCGATGTTCCAGGCTATGATTCAAATGGGGTCCGGGTATCTGAACAACAAATGGAGAGACTGCTAGGACGGCTTGTTGCACCGCAGGCCATTCAACTCAAGGTTTTTTTCGGTCGCCCTGTTAAATGATATCTCCTCAATGCATTATAGGTCGGTGCCCAGGTTATGCTAATCAAGGTATAGTTTAAAGTCTATCGCTTTCTCCTGGCGCTGAATTCACCTACTCAGAACATGGTCCAAGGAGAGTTGGTAAATGGCTCAGTTGGACAAGTCATCAACTTCTGCACTTCTCAAGAAGCTATGCGAAACAAGATGGAGATTGCTACAGAAGAGGGACTGCGTGGTTCCGAGCGTGATGCGCGACAGGCGGCCGCGAGATATGATGGCTCGTTGTGGCCTGTCATTCGGTTCACGAATGGGAGGGTGTTGCTCTGCGTACCAACTGATTTTACAGTGGACAATGCTTCTGGAGAGATGGAGGCCAGGCGTCGACAGGTCCGTTGTGATCGATGTCGAGTTGACCGCTTGCTGAGGATATTCCAGATTCCCCTGATCCTTGCATGGGCGTTGAGTGTTCACAAGTCCCAGGGGCAAACGCTGGAACGCGTAAAAGTGGACTTGAATCGTACCTTTGAGAACGGTCAAGGTTGGTGTTGTTCAAAATTGGCCGGAAAAATCCTACCTGACTCCGTCCAGCCTACGTAGCTCTCTCCCGGGCGACGAATATGAGAACTCTGGAAGTCCTCAATTTTAACCCCAGCAAGTAAGCGAATCGAATTTATAGACTTCTGTGGTGCTCAGTAACGACACCCAGAGTGATGGTTCATCCCCGAATTCTAGCTTGGCACAACGACCTCGAACAACAGGAATTATTCATGAAGGATTTGGAACACGCCGAAGAAGAATGGTTTGACAGCTGATGACGCCCAGGAGGCCTTCTGAAGCTGATAACTGGCATTCAAGTTCTGCAACTGGATGTATTGTAATTATCTTGACTTATATATAAGATCGTTGTTAATGGTTACGTACATGTGCATATCGCGAACCAGTCCTCATTCACATGCATGCTGTCTGATACTAGTTTCAACTCGCACGGCCGTTGTGCGCCTGGCCAGTGTCCGCCAGCCTACATTGTGATCCCCGAGCTATGTACCACCATCGACGGTATTATGCAGTGCGCATTGGACGCGAAGGTCCACGCATATATGACAACTATGCCGAGGTGAGTGCCTTGCCAACGCTCCGAAACCCCCCTCTCGGGAGTCGCTAACAAGCAGGGCCTCTCCAGTTCGCAGCTGCAGTGGGTGTTATTTTTGCAGTCGTGCAGCTGACTTGGACATGCCTTAAACTGCGTTGTTCAGACCCTCGGACTCAGTGGGTCCAGCGGCAAAGGATTCGACAACATCTACGACGCCCAAGAATGGTTGAGGGGATTCCAGTT
>JBBPRX010000040.1:0-31868 GCA_038093195.1 Boletus fagicola
CCCAGGGAGATCCTGGGCGAGATCTTCGTGCGGTGTTTGCCCTCCGAGACGCACATTGAACCGGACACGCGTACAGCGCCGTTGTTGTTATTGGGCGTCTGTAGAGGGTGGCGAAAAGCTGCGTTGGGCACGCCGAGGTTGTGGTGTTCGTTGTCGGTCCGGCCGAGTCACCGGGTATTGCAGCAGGGTTTGTTCTTTTACCACCATTGGCTTTCGCGCGCGAGGAGCTGTCCGCTTTCGCTCGCCGTCGACACGCGTCGGCCGCCTCAGAACCCGGTGTGGCGATACGAAGTGACGGAGCTCTTGCAACCATATACTAGTCGGTCTGCACGGCTCCACGTCACGTTTGACGAAGCGGCCGCGCCGGATCTCTTGCTCAAGGACATCCCCATGCTCGAGCACCTCACGCTCGAAGGGGATCTCCGCACGGCGCAAAATATTTCGATCGTCCAACCGGAACCAAGGCTACGGAGTCTGACGCTGTACTCGGTCACGTTTGGCGCGGACGTGTTGTCCGCGTTCGATCCCGGCTGGACGCACCTCACGTCGTTGCGGGTCACACTCGGTCGAGCGTCGAGTCATCACGCGACGGACGGTCCTATCGTGTTGACCCTCCTCGCGCTCTGTCCACACCTCGAAGAGTTCGTCTTCTCCCCCGTCTTTATCTCGCGCCACGACGCAACGAACCCAAATGCGCCGCTCACGCTCACACACACCCGTCTCCGCTCGCTCGACATCGTCGTGCTCTACGGTGTCGGCTGTCTCTTGGACGCGCTTACCTTGCCCGATCTGAGATATTTTCAGATACGGGATTTGGATATCGTTCCGAGCGGGTGGCGGCAGAATGAGTTGAGGGGTTTTTTAACGCGGTCGAGGTGTCCGCTTGAGACGCTTCGGATTCATGGGGCGCAGGTGTCGATGAAGAAGGAGGATCGGGCAGAGTATGTGGCGTTGATACCGACGTTGAAGCGGTTGGACGTGTGTTCTGCGGTGATGATGCGTGGGTGAGAAGACGGTGTCGTGTGGTTGTGGTACATATGGACGGACGGAGAGTCGCTTCGAGAGTTGTTTGACGATGACGATGATGCATTTGTAACGTTGGTCTGTAGCATTTTCTTTTCGTTCCTGCTGTATAAAATAGCTATGTCATGCCGTGTATGTATACTCTTTTGTAGATTTTTTGGTAGCAATTGTGAGCTCGATTCTGTTTATTCAGGGGGTCTAGCATGCGCATGGTGTAAACACGAGGCATTAATCGCCTTCAACACTTTCCCGCTGGCCGCGGACGAACGTCAGATGATCGCAATAGAGTGCTTTGGATAAGAGGGGACGATGCTACTTCGTTTTTTTTTGACCGAAATGGTGTTCCAAGTTTCTCCAGAATGTCCATGTCACTGAAACCAGGCAAGTGCATAAAATGTTTCACACCGCGTATCATAGTACATGTCTGGACTCTATATCGTCGATCAAGTCTGCAAGGTTCTTCATATCGCGTCATCAATCCGTGCGCCGTGCGCGTGAACCCTCGCTGGGGACGAGAGCCCAGAGGACCGTCATGAATGCCATCATGGATACTAGCCTACACACGACGCGTAAGAGCGGCCCACTGGCAACCAGCAGAGACTATCACACTCACAAAGGCTGCAAGGAACTGATACCCGACTTGGACGCGATCGCGCCCGTCATGAAAGGCAACAGCGCTGACCCCGCTTGACCAAAACCAGCAATCCATCCGATCGAACCTACCATACCCTGCGTGAGCATCTGCGTCTTTGTTGCAGAAATTCGACAAGGGACGTTACCAGTCAACAACCAAGCTGGCAACACACGTCCAGCGTGGTTCATCGTGATTGGATACATCGGTCCCAGCAGGGCACCAATGATCGAAATAGACACGGCACTGCCGATCAGCGATGGTACAAACCAGACGACCAACTCCAATCCGATCGCGAGAAAAGCGTAAATAAACAGAACCCGCCGTTCTCCTACCTGAAGAAGTCGAGGTATGACAAGGTAAAGTAGCAGACGCAGAGAAAACATACCTTTTGGTTGAGCCACAACAAGGCAACACGACCCGTCGCCAGACCTGTCCATGGACGTATGGGATGGAATTAGACTCTCCTAGTTGTGACATACCTCCATAAAATCCCGATGATATATACCCAGACGATGGGCCACCGCCCCGGACATCGATGATATACGTTACAATCCAGC
Organism: Boletus fagicola; assembly: GCA_038093195.1. Classification (NCBI taxonomy): domain Eukaryota; kingdom Fungi; phylum Basidiomycota; class Agaricomycetes; order Boletales; family Boletaceae; genus Boletus; species Boletus fagicola. Next base: position 2,215 of record JBBPRX010000040.1, read on the forward strand.
CTGAACTCGTCATCGTGAATCTGTCACGGAACATAGAGACCTCATCATGACAGACATACCTCCAATGGTAATCTCGACACCCACATAAATAAGAATGAATACCGCAAGGAGGTGTACATCCTTCAAGGCAAATATTTGTCTGAAGTGACTATTTTCACTCTCGCTCTGCTCCCCTGTGGGTTGTCCGGTCTGAACCAAGCATTCTTCAAGCAGTGTGAGCGTTCAGTACAACTGAGGCGGTAGAAACAGACCATCCTGGCTCTTTAAGCGAAAGACGGCAATCAAGAGGACGGTGTTTATCAATGCGCCGCCTAGCGACACGAGATAATGGAAAGACCAGCGTGGAAGCTGAGCAAACTGCGTGGCAACGAGCGGAGACGAGAGGGCTCCAGCGCCTTTGACGTTCAACACGTGAGTACACCGCTTGGACGCAATCCACGACACCGCATACCATAAGCCTACCCTCGTTCAGCCGTGTTCGATGGAGAGAAGAACAAGTGCATAAACGTACTGCGTGCAAAATTCCCATCTTGGCTTCTGCATTGTCCTTGAGGCTAGCTACGAAACCGTTCGCCTGAGCGTCCTGGAAGGGAATCTAGCGACAGAAGAGACCACACAACACAAGCAACGGACCTGCAACGCCATACCGACGCCATTGATGGCATACCCGAACACGAACACTGGAAAGGGCAAGGCAGCAGCGTTGATGGCATACCCGATCACTTGAAATACAGAGCCTGGAAAACGAACACGGGTGAATCCGTCGTTGCCTCTTGAGAGTGTAGACGACGTACCGAGAACGATGACCTATCATTCAGATGCTGCGCGTCAGCATCCCAAGATCACCGTCAAAGTGACACAAACCGACCTTTCCAAAACCATATCGATCATTCAACACCACATTCGAGAAGGCACCTGTCAAAAAACCCTTTTTCCATTGCCGTCAATATCCGAGTCTCGTCGCACCGACGCCGAACGAAAGTCGGACGACACGCACAATGCAAGCAAACACGAAAATCAGGGATACCACAGCAAAGTTGACCTGTCCACGTCAACATGTCAACACTCAACACGTCCCCCAGTACGCAAGGCCAAGGCAAGATAATGAAGACACCCACGTTGTAGACATTTTGAATTCTTGGCAACAACGGACCTGTCGTCCCGTCGTTCCAACCCGCGAGGTATAGCGTCCAGCAGAGGGTTGCGAACTGGATACGTGCACGGAGGCGTTGTGCCTTGGTTTGAACCACAGTGTGCTTGGTGGCACCCGTGATCGGCTTTGCAGTGTGGGAGGCTTGCTTCGTCGCGATGGCGTCGCCGGCAGAGACCTTGCGCACGAGGTCGCTCAATTCGATGTCGTTGCCAATCCGAACATGATCATCGCTGGATCGAGCTGTTGCCAGGTGTCGTGGGTTGGCACCACCAAGTTCTGCGGGAACACTGGTGGTCTGCATGCCTTGACGAAACGAAACTTGCAGGGAATTGATCGATCTGTGGGGCCCGCAAATAACCGACGATATTTATATGGCCCCAAAGGCATGATAACGGTACTGGTGAATATTGGCACGAGTAGGAAAAGAAGAGGTACCCATCCATCTAATCATGATGTAAGCATCAATTTATCAACGGCTCTACGGCCCGCGTTACAGACATCGGCCTCAACAAGTGTTGGCCACATCGACCTCGACCTCGAGTCGTCGATAAGCAAAGTACTGATCATGATAACTCGCTGGGAAACACCAATGAGAAAAACTAGGCGTAAAACGACATCCAGATTGGAACAACAACACCCCTCCCTTGGCGCATGCCGACTGAGATAATCTTCCGAGGTTTCTCCGTTGTTTCTCCGTACTTGGGAGTGTCCCGTCCATACAACATGTCTCGATTCTATATGTCTTTGATCGCTACCAGCTCGGAGGGTAAAAACATTGGACGAGGATCAGATCTTAGAAATTAAATATGGTGAATCTGTCGTCTGGTTTGCTTCCTGGCAGTAAGAGCCCGACGTACCGAGACGACGACCCTTCGTGTCCGCGTTTGTCCAACGTCTTGAACATCCAGCCACGTTCGACGTTTACCAGGACGTAAGCCCATGAGGACACCCATATTGTAGACTTCACCTTGGCACAATTCTGCCGACCACAGGAAATCGTGCGCTAGACTAGAACACCGATCATTCATCAATCGCATCGATCATCCTCAAATGATCCGACATCACACCATCTTGACGTCAAAGCGGAAAGAGAAAAAGAAAAATCCAGACTCCAGAGGACAACATCGGATTATCAACTCCATTAAACCATCGACCCCTCCGTCTCTACGCCAAATCATCCCACTCTATACACATCATCCCCCTCAATAATTGTTGGCCCCATTCACCTTGTCCTTGAGTTGATTGATAAACTGTTGATAACTCGGCAACACGTCCGCACGATCTTGAACGAGACAGCTGAGTGCCCAGAGTCGTAATGGTGGCTCGCCGTCCTCTTTAACGACGTACAGATGGGGATAGTATACCCCTCTGCGCATCTCGCGGGTTTTTTGGATGATGGCGTTGACGCGTTGCGAGAACGGATTGTCGAGAATCGGAAGCGTCGTCTGCATAACAAAAAAGAAATTGTGCAGATTGGTGAGCATACATGATCTGGTAATCAGATTGTCAGCAAAAGTGGAACGATGCTCACCTTGCCACCACGCAACACTTCGTAGTTGGGAAGATTAAACACATCCATGATGAGCTGCGGCACTGCATCCCGGCCGACCCACAAGAAGATCGTCTGACCATCCTCTATGAGGAAGAGACCATGTCGTTCGAGGCGCTCCGAAGTCAAGGGCAGGGGCATTGGCATAATGGTACCGCTCTCTCCAACAGTGCCCGCCTGCAATACAAGTCAGTGGAAGCTGGAGAGCAGCGTGACACGGGCTCACCTCAGGCCCCATGTTATGTAGCGAATAGAACGCGGGATGGATGTAGGGAACGAGTGTTTGGGACGGCAATGAAGTCAGAAGTGCTTGAGCATATGCTCTAAGATCGGGAGGAATCTGGGCACTTTGACGGATACCGACCTAGAAAAACGGCAACATCGCATATCAGCGTCACGATTCCAACTGCACAAAACCAACGGAAACCCTACGTTCTTCAAAAGTCCGAGAACCAACACAGGGAGCATCTTCAGGTTCTCGGAAATAGCCAATTGTGCACTGGCGCCTGCACCAGCAGCCGTCATACTACTCTTGTACGACGAGAGTATGTCCACCATGCGTTGCATTATTGCATCTCTGCTGTCTTCCAGCTTGTGCGTGAGAGACCGCTCCACGGCCTTGTTTGCCAACAGCGTCGCGATAGCCACTTGATCTGCGGATGCAAACACTTCCGAAAGACTGCTCGTCGTTGGGAGTGCGAGGGTGACGACACGAATCCGGCGCTCGCCATAGCACGTCGTATGGAGAACGGCAGTCTGGAAGACGACAAACGGTGCGGTGATAGTATCTTCAATCTGAATTTCAATTGCATACGATTGATCGGTGGGCACAGCAGGCATCGCGAGGAGATCCGTAGATCTGACAAAAAAGTTTCCGTGGAACGACGCCATCCGCAAACCTGGAATGAAAGGGATAAATTACACTGGGCAAAGAACAGGAATTCAGCTTACCCTTTGAAGCACGAACACGCATGACAGCTTCAAGCATGACTGGCATCGCAAGCACTTCACCGAATTCATGCGCGAACTTGATGGCATCCTCAGTGCGCGACGCATTGAACGCAGGATAAAAGAACGTCTGGCCGGAGGTGTAATGGGGGAGACATGCTGCAATACAGGTGAGTTCGGAAATGGTCTGGTTTATGATGAAAGCTCGTACCAAGACTAGCGACATCCTGGTATGCTGAGCTGAAGAGGAACATATCCACGGAAACCTGCGCACGCGAGCATTCGATAGCAAACGTCTTGTAGAATGGCGACGCTGCTTGAAGCAATGTGGATTCCTTGCTATAGGGTGAGAACTCTTGACGTCTGATGGGGCCGTAACTCGTACCTTGGAAGTACCAAGAATTTTGGGGTCTTCTCGGTTTTTGAGAGCACCAGCACCGATGCTAGGTAGCGATGCAGATAATACAATGATCTTTCCTCCGATCGGAGACTACAGTACCGTCAGGTAAACAAAGACCCCAAACAATGGATATACATACCATCAACTTGAAACCTGCTTGAAGGGCAGGACCAAGAGCACTTCCAACAGTGTGATTATCCTGGAACATGTCATTGACCCTTCCAAGGAGAGATTCCAGTGACCCTTTCGCTTCTGCCAGGTTGACGAGGAGATCAGTTGGTTTGGGCAAAAAGACGTCCTCGACATCGGAGACGACCAGCATAGAGGAGTCACTCGTGCCGGGCTGGGATGCGATTGAGACCAATAATCGACCAGGCTCAACAAAAACTCACAGGCATCGAGAAGAAATACAAGGAGGTGTCGAACGCGACGAACGCCACCTTGGTGCGGTCATCCTCGTTAGGTATACGTTCCAGGTTCTCCAAGATGGTACGCGTCGCAGTAGCAACCATACCTGAACACAAAGACCATCAAGGACGTGAATTCACGGAAGGCGTGATCCCTCACCTGACTGGACGGCTGAGTGACTGACATCGATGAGGAAGACATACACTGCTGGCTGAGGTGGCCGAACCATGTACTCTGTCGGAGCAACAAACTCCACAGCAGAATGATTCAACTCGTCACGGGCCCATCGGTCACCAGGCTGGTTCCGAGCCTGATCCCAGTCGAAGAGCTGAGGCACCTCATTCGACATGTTGCACATACAGCACCGCCAGCTTGACGAAATGAGACAGATGAAATCAAGCCTTGAGGGATAAGATTGTAGGCGACGCACCGGTTTCCACCATCGATGAACTGAACGTATGGGTTAATGTATGTTCTGCAACGTCTGCAACGCGCGATCACTGTGTCCGCGACCAATGGCACGGGCTGGTCGCCCTCTTTCACCGTACGGTAAGGAGTGATCACGAGCGCAAGCGGTATTTTTGACTTGCTGAGGAGCGAAGACGTCGTCGGGATGGTATTCAGGGTACACCGCTGGTAGCTGTACTCCGCGTTCGCGTATGGCGACGTGGTGATGCACGAATTGGGCGGCAAGCGAATTTCTGGAGGCGGACGACTCAAGTCGCGTGGGTCGGGCGGAGACGTCAACAGATTCGTCGTGTACAGCGGCAGTGGTTTCTGGCCCATGCCCATCTGACCAAACTGATCCGCCAGCTGGTTAATGGGTGCCGTTGGAGGGTAATAAACAGGTTCCTGTCCGAATCCGGGGGCATTGATGTACTGGGGCTCCTGTGGATATTGTGGCTGTTGTTGTCCGGCGTGTCCCTGCTCGGCTGCCAGCCCGGGGGTGAAGAGCTGGGTACTAGGCGCGGGCTGCTGCTGCTGCTGCTGCTGCTGCTGGACTCCGACAGCACCATAGGTGGGCTCGGGGAGAGTATCGCCCGCGCCGTAGTACGCTTGTGTCTGGCCAGCAGCGTACTGGCGACGCTTGGCATGTCCATGGATCGGAGGTGGGGAGACCGAGGGACCGTGTGCATCTATCGGCGCGGTGGGGACCTGAGCGGGAGGTTCCCACTGCGATCTTCCGGTGGCAGTCTCTGTGAAGGGTCAGGACTCGGTGCGAGTTGGGTGCTGAAGAACGCTGACCGATGAAGAGATATCGCTGGTGGGCTGGATCCCTGCGGATTTTCAGTATCGAGGATACGAATGGACTGGTGCGGGGGACTGTACCATTCTGTGGCCCAACCTGGGGGCAGCTGTTGGGTGGGGGAGGCCATTGGACGGGTTGGCTGTAAATGAGGTGGGTGTATTTTATTGGAGACACGTAGCCACAACACGGACAAACAACTATCTGAGTCGGCTCAATAAGACACCGGTACACATCTCTAGGGCCTTCGTCTCCTCAGCTTTTGCGTCCGCACACCCTGCCCACCGAACCTTGAGGTTCTCGTCCACCAAATACACGTACCCGACGTGTTTGTTCGTCATGCCCAGCGGCTCGCGGACAAACTCTACGCTTTGACTGGACACCAAATATGTGGGATGCAACTCCTTGCGCACTGTCTTCGCAATGGACGACAGGAACAGAGAAACAAGCCACGACTTGAGAAGGTTTTCCTGCAGGTTGATCTGGACATATTGGTATAGCGGGTTGGACAAATACCGCGCATTCGTCGGCGAGACGAATCCATGGGCGTGAACCTGGTCTTTATCAGTCGTCATATCGCAGGCACAAAATATCATTGAGCACCTCTGACATCCTGGTAGACAGCATGGCAATTACAGATACGCGACCGTGACAAATATCGGTGGTGTGTGTCTCAGCCCGGGTGTCTAATCGAGAACCGGAGATGTTTGGGAAATACAATGCTTTCTACGGAGAGTATTCTCAGCGGGATACAGATAGAATGCATCATGCCACTCACATCCTCCTTGACCATGACATTGGGTGCTATCCATGTCTTGCCTCCGTGCCTCCGGGTAGCATTTAGATCTGTAAAGTACCCTTTGCCGGCTTCGTGTATTCTGAGAGAGGTGAACACGAGCAAGGACCACACGAAAGGAGACTTACAGATGTTGTCGCTGTTGGAGACGAGTTTCCTGGTCCATCAACTCCTTCCTTGTATCGTCCCATGTCTTGTTATGTGCTACCGGCCGGTCCTTGGTGCCAAGTGGCCGCTGCAACAGCGAAAGAGGTGCATCGAAATCAGCAATCTTTTTGTTGATACTGCTCGACGACGACGAGTTCCAGCGAGTGAATGGTGTGCCATGCCTGAGCAGGTGTCTCACCGGACGGTGCACGGACATTTCGGGATCAAGAGTGTCATCGCCAAATTGGGAAATGTACCATGATGTATCACGTGATTATTGTAGACAGTCGGTGGCGATGCACCCCTTGCTGTCACAGCCCATCATGTAGAAGGCTGATCTTTTTTATGTTTTCTTAAGTACCGGCCCGACATCTTTATCATCTGCATTCAGTGAGTTCGAATCCCATATTCGATTCCTGCGTTTTGGCACTTGTGAATTGGTGCCATACATAGTCATCTCTCATTTCCGCCGAATGCAGCTGCCTTGATCCAGGCTATCAGGATAACAACTTACTGCTCCTCGGCGGGGTGACGGTCATGCACGATTGTCAGGCATAGGGTATCTCATACCACCAGTAATCGTAACCAAAATCTAACCTAAACCTGCCTTTTCACATCGGGATATCCGGAGATTTGCTTGGCTGGGATTGCAAACCAAACAGGGAACCGAAAGTGATCTGACACCTGATAGGAACATGTACATGACGGTCCTCGATACCGCGGTACTGCCTGGCACCTACTATGCTTGCTGCCTGATGATGGCGCCCCTGCCGACGACCAGGACTGCAGCCGGGTGATCCTCACGGTGCCATAATTCACTCCCAGCCCTGGCTCAGTGTTGCAACTGCCCGTGGTGTTGCCATCATCTAGCCGGAGGCGTCCTCACCGATCAAATTGCTTGCCTTCATCGGTATCGGAATGGTGGAGGTATCCACGATCGATTATAGTGTTGGCAAGGACAATACCGGTGGGAAAGCCGAATAAGGTTGAGATCGGAGATGAGCTGGGGATGTTCCACTTTGGTGGATCTTCGTACGCTCTCAAGCCGAAGAAAGACTACAAATTCAGCTTCGAAGACGTCCACGATGTCGCCATCACACCAGGCCAGCACCGCTGGCTTAGATTAATCATCGGACGGGTTGTGAAAGCGTGAAATAGGATGATTGCCTTTGAGAGTGAGTTTTACTTCACATCTACGGTTACATGTTTCATATACGAATACAGGTTGCAAGTCAATGAATCTTTTATTTGTATGATATTGCTGGTGGTTTACGTCACATCGACCTGTTGTTTTGATTACGCTTTTCTGACATGTTTTGTACAATGACTGCGTCCAGTAGATTGCTTCTCTTATGCTGTCTTTTTTTGTACTACTAGTAGTATGGCAGTGTTACCTTTTTACCAGTGACCAGTGTTTGAATGTCAATGCGAGTATACCTAAGCAACAGTTACCGAAAAGCATCAGAAGCATTCCTTACCAGTCTACGCCTTGTAGGGGATCGCGAAATATACAGTATGACACGCCGTTTGCACTGCACTGCACGGACAATTCCGGGATAAGATGTCATCGCCAAATTGGGAAATGTACGGGTACGGTATGTATCACGTGACCATTTATATATATGACGCGAGACGCGCTTTGTTGACTGACCACTCTTGACCTCTTACCACCACCACCACCTCCCACCCTCTACCACCACCACCTCCCACCCTCTACCACTCACTTTTGTATATCTGTACAATTCAAACATGGTTCGTCAACACACTTTTTCGCTGCAATGAACATGCGTCTCACATGGGCACCTTTTCTAGTCTGGAAAAGGTGCGCAATTTGCAAGGCAAGCCACTCTGGGCGACTCCCAATCTCATGAGGATCCACAGGCAAAGCTGGAAAGTCTGGTGGCAAGGCCGGTACTGAAGGCAAGGCGCAATCTCGTTCTGCCAAGGCTGGTCTCCAATTCCCAGTCGGTCGTGTACATCGTCTGTTGAAAAAGGGCAACTACGCCCAGCGTGTGGGTGCCGGTGCACCAGGTATGAGCCTATTAATATTCCACCATTCGTTCATTAATGATTTGTGTCCATCGTTAGTGTATCTTGCTGCAGTCTTGGAGTACCTTGCTGCAGAGATTCTTGAGCTTGCTGGAAATGCCGCCCGTGATAACAAGGTATGTGTGACGAGGATATCGATGTTTCGTCATGGCGCTCAATGTTGTTCAGAAACAACGTATTGTCCCTCGCCACCTCCAGCTCGCCATCAGGAACGACGAGGAGTAAGTACCCGGGCCCATATAGGGGTTTTCGCTCAACATTTGTGGCAGACTGAACAAGCTCCTCGGTGACGTGGTCATATCCCAGGGTGGTGTCGTCCCCTTTATCAACCCCGAGCTCTTGCCCAGCAAAGCCAGGTTTGTTTACTCGGTCTAGTCGATCGATGCGTGTCTGATATTCGTCACAGCAAAGGCAAGAAGGAGGATGCCAGCCAAGAAGTGTAAAAGGACCTTTTTGTTTTCTTATTGGCTCGACATCTTTTTATCATCTACATCCAGTGTATCATGTAATCTCGGTGTTCCTTCGTGTTGTAATCCACGAGCATTCAACAAGTTAGAATTATCCCATCTATGCGGTTGATTCCAGAGTGTTTGAGCACTGGTGAATTAGGGTCGTCGTCTTGCGTTTTCGTCCAATGTAACTTCGAACTGCGTCGATTCAAGCTGACCACAACAATTGTCTAGTCAAGGGTATCACTGATAATCGTAATCAAAAATTCCATCGACCCGCGTATTCCTGCACCACGTGGTCCTTTACTTTCGTAAGACATGAGGAGACACCGCCGGCGAAAGAATCAACGACTTCCAAAGCTGTCTCCAAGAGATCGGATTTCCCTATCCCCCCCGCCAAAAAAAGAGGTTTCGCATCAGCCCCCAACCCCAAAGCCAAAATAAGGACAAACGACGACGCACCACCTCCCGCTGCATCACACAAAACGCCCCCGATACATGCTGCATCCGACTAAACGTCTCCAATTCGATCCACCCCTTGTACACGATCTTGCGCTTATCGTACCCACCCACTCGAAGTCGATGGACCGCTCTCGATCCCGATCCGACCGCAGCGTCCTTGTATTTGACCTCAAGCGCGTCGAGGCTTTCTCTGATGAGGTCGATAAGGATGCCTGGTCCGATCGAAGTGTAGAAGCGGGTGAGGTGTGGGTTGTAGCGTCGGCCGTTTTGGGTTTGAGACTGGGTGTGTTTGGATGCGGTGATGAGGTGAGAGACCATCAGGAAAGGGGGGTACTTACGAAGAGGAGGAGAGATTGCGTGAATTGGGATTGGGCAGAGGACATGATGTCGTCGCCATCGGCGTCTTTGCGTGAGCTTTGTTTTGAAAAATATTCCAGATCGACCGAGTGCTGCTCGTCGGAGTGGCGAGAAACGCTCACCTAGTGCCCGAGAGGTCGGGATTGGCGTACATGAGATCGCCATTGTCGCGCAAAGATTGGGTGAGTTGTTCAGCCAGTGCTTGCGCGCCTTGAGTGGCCAGTTGACTCGGTCTAGTGGGAGTGAACGATGATGCCTCTCCACTGTGGTTGCTGCTTACCTTGTACACCAAGGATGTGCATGGATTTCGGATATAGTCATGCGTTTGTCAGGTTCCAGGGTGAGCATGCCACAGATCAGAGCTATACAAAACGTTTGGTCGCCGTCACAGAAAGGGAGGAGTCGACGTACAGAGCGCATTGGTGCTAAATTTGGTCCACGGTGCTTCGTTGAATATCTCTCCAGAGAGGTATCTGCAGAATTCTGGGCTGCGATCAGTTGGTTGATCCCATGGCGTATCTGAACAAAGGGTCAGAAACATCCCAACAGTGGAGAGGTGTGACACATACTCCCGGCGAGAAGTGTGAACAGAATGACACCCATGCCCCATATATCGATAGGCTCTGCCTCGTATGGCGCGCCATAATTCAGCTGCCATTCCGGATGAGCACGCTTGTCAAAACAAGAAACGTAGCCACACACCTCGGGTGCGATGTAGGGTAAGCTACCACAGCGCTCGCTCAGAAGACGCGTCTTTTCCTTTTGTTTGTAGACGGCAGAAAGGCCAAAGTCGGAGATCTTGAGGGTTCCTGCGGCGTCGAGAAGCAGGTTTTCGGGCTTGAGGTCTCTGTGACACACGCCTTGGGCGTGAATGAATTCCTGTACGACGTTGAGTGAGTGGCGCGACCGGACACGGGAGCGAGGGGACGTGCCATCCCGGCCACCAGCTGTTTGAAATAGATATGCGCCACATCCTCGCCGGTACCGACATCTGGGGCTGTCGCAGACTTGAACAGCGTGACACGACCGCGCGCTCGAGATCACACCCACCGATCTTGTCAAACAGGTCGCCTCCCGCGGCGAACTCGAGAAGCATGTAGATGCCCGGTACATAGTGGTGCTTATACTTGAGTTCGACGACGACGGCGCTGATGAATTCGAGGACGTTGCGATGTTTCAGGGCGGCGTGGATCTTCATTTCCTTGTCGACGGTTTTGCGTTCCTTGTCCGTCGTTTGGTCGGTGATGTAGATCAGTTTGCATGCCGCCACTCGATGGTTGTCGATGTGTACGGCTTGGAACACGCTGGAGTGGATGCGACCGTGTGAGCCACGGAAGAGAAAGGCGCGCGACCGACCGTTACCTGGAGAAACCGCCACCGCCGATTTGTTGGATGAGTTCGTAGCCTGGGATTGATGGTCACTACGAGAGACGCTGAAATGGACGTGTTGACGGACCAGAGACTTTGGGATACTTCATGGTCTAGTGATATGACTCCACATATTGATTGACATGATTGCTCGGGTAGAAACGCCCCTTTGTGACAGACGCGGTGTGACGGGATCCCTGTCACACTACACACCAAAGTGTCAGATCTCACTCTTTCCAATAGTTCCATTAAGTTGAACGTGTTGGGCTCGAAGTAGACCGGAGAGTTTGCAAAAGTGAAGTGCAAGTTCCCCAGCTGGAGAATGAAAGGAAGGAAATGTAGCTCGTCGATACTGACAGACTCCTCTAGAATTGACAGCCAAGTTGTCCGCGAGAATTCCCAACCCCTCTGGACGGCCTTCAGTTGATGGCTACCCCAGCTCTGTGCGGACTCACAGGGCGGCCATCAGAGCCCACGCAAACGGTCTGCACTTTCTCGCCAATGACATGTTCCGCTACCACGCCTGACAGTTGGCGGTGGGGTCCGTGGTCAGTCGCTTGTTGGATCACCACCTTGAATGCCTCGATGGTCGCCGCGGATCACCGCGCAACGCTTGTTCGAACCCGCCGCGCATTCCAATTCCATGCGGGTGCCTGTCCTGATAGCCTTCCCATGCTGTCTCGCCTGCCATGAACGTCGTGGGTATTGCTGGAATAGCACTCGTTCAGCTTCGAATTCAAGTTACCGGAGTCTGTGATCGCCGTCGCGAAAATGAACGGAAAATGGAAGACGTGACTTTACCCCTTGATTCTTCACGGAGGTGAAAAAGGTATAAAAGCTGTCGTGTTTTGCAGAGAAAAGGGCATCGTCTGCGATCCTCGTTCTCTTCAAAGACTCGCCTCTCGTTCAACATGTTTGGTCTCCTCGCCACCTTTGCGCTCGCTGCTACAGCCTTTTTCCAGGGTGTGTGGTTGCTCCGACGTTGTGCCCTCACCCTTGTTTCTCAATCTTGTTGTAGCCCAAGCCGCTCTGCCCGCCAACTGCGATCGCAATGCGACCGTCGCTCCCGGCGATACTTGCAACGGCATATCTGCCGAGTACAACGTCTCCACGTAAGCCTACGAGTTGTCGACACCACTGGCATCGACGACTTACCCCACATTCTTAGTTACCAGCTCGCGGCTGTGAACACCGGGGTCATCGACGCGGCCTGCGACAACCTCCAAGTTGGCGAGGTGAGCACTCACCGCGACGCCATTGTATATCACTCTGAATTCTGTACAGGTCATCTGCTTGGGTCTCACCGGCCAAGACTGCCAAACCACCTATGTCTCGCAGTCCGGAGACACTTGTGTCTCCATCGCAGACGCGTACAACATTTCGCAGAGTACGCTCCTCCAGAATAACCCGAACCTGAACCAGATCTGCACGAACCTCTACCCTCAGGAGGTCAATCCTTTGTATCTAATTGTCATGAACAGGTCGCTGATCGTTCCCACAGGTCCTGTGTGTCTCTAGCACCATCTATGTCAACTCGACCCAGTGATCCTGAACGGTCCTTATACCCAACATGTGTGCTGGTACAAGTCAAAAATGGGGCTTCAGTATATAGATGAAGATGTATTATATTTCGTCTAAATACACCTAAAAAGTCAGGATCGTGTAACGAGGCACATTGACTTCTGTGATGGGTCAGCGGGGGCGTTCTGGGGCGGAGATGACAGTCCTCCTCTGACACCAGGCAAAAATTGACGACTCATCAGTGATTCCCGAACCTTGATCGCACGCTTCGAATGAAATCTCCAGCCGACCTAGGACCGACCATCGACCCCTGGTGTATTCCTTGTCATCCGGCAATCACTGCGCCTTTGTTCGCCCCAGGTTCTCCGGAACAGTCAAGAGGTTGGCAACGACCGAACTACTCTCTTGCATCCGTTTGAACGATTCGTACAACTGCTGCACGCCGCGGGTCGTGTCCGCGATGAGCTGCTGCTCGGTCGGCGGACTCGCCGCGTTCTGTGCGTTGTCGGCGGGTGCAGGGAGCGGGTAGGCGCCGACGCCGGATTGCCTGAGTACGTTGGCAAGAGCGTCTATGGCTTGATCGAGTGCCGTCAAGTCCGCTGAAGGAGATATGTAATATGATGTAAATACACTGGCACGAGCGTCGACGTCACGTTAAGAGGTGCTGACCCTGTGTCTGCGCTGGATTGACGCCTGCCTGGTAGGCGTTTTGTCTGCCCAGTTGTCAGACGTGAACGTCAGAGAGGGTCAATTCAAATATTTGGGGACTGGACATACATGCCGTTCAACGCGTTCCGCGCGAGTGCATTCACCCGAGCGACCTGTTCCATGGCGATCTGTACGTTCTGCTTGAACAGCTCGGGCGAATTTGGGTCTATGAGAGTCGAACCAGAGGAAGAGGTGGTGGTGGTAACGCCGGTCGTCTCCTGAGACAGACTCGGAAAGGACGACGAGGCAGAATTGAAACTGGACGAAGCCCCCGGGATAGACGCGAGACTCGAAAAGGCGGATACGGCGGTGGAGGACTGGGATTGGGACGCATGCGGGGTGCTGGTGGTGACAAAGGACGACGCGGACGGTGGATTCGAGTTCAAGTTCATGTGCATCGCGACGTCCATGATCATCACTGGCAAAAAGCAAGATGACCTTGCAACCGCCGACGTCGCGTCTTCCGCCCATCGCCAAGATCGTCGCGTTCACGTCCACACAGCTCTTCGAGTCCCTCCAGTACCTCCATTCGCTCTATCGTCCTCAAGTGCGCGGCTCTCGCAGACGGCGACGGCAGTTGCGCGAGGGGAATCCACACCCTTCACCCGATGACGACCATGTCCAACAGGTCCGATTCGACGCTTTCGAGCGCGCCTACGCAATTCGCTGGCTCACTGCACTCATCGTCCAACTCGAAGCTCGGCAAGAACAGTGGTCATCGCTGACCCCCACCCCCATTCACACTGACACTGACATCCAACAACCCCCATCTTCCTCGTCCTCCGATCCCGATCTCCCCATCGACACCGACACCCTCATCCAACAAGCAGCCTCCCTCCTCGCAACCTACGCAGGCGTCGCCGCCTCACCCAAACTCCACCGTAGATTCTCTTTCCAATCCCCCGTGCCCAGCAACATCGACTGGGACAGTCACCAGATCACGACTCGGACAGTCCACGTCGACCTGACGGACATTCCACTCGATAATCACGATTATGCGAGCGTCGGTGCACAGACGTGGGGAGGGGCGTGTGTACTCGCAGAAATGATCGCAGAACGTCCCGATCGGTTTGGTCTGGGATGCGGCGCGACTGGCGTGCGGTGGTGTCCGTCTGCGAGCACTGACGGTGATGGTCTCGATGTGAATTCGGATGACCGCTCACCAGCACCACTGAACGGCCATGCTCGGGGACGTCCCCTCCGTATCCTCGAGCTGGGCGCAGGTACCGGGTTGGTAGGCTTGACGGTAGCGAAACTCTTGCAGGCGTCGTCTTCCTGCAAGAGCCCAAACCCGGATCCAACCCTCCACCCTCGAGCGACCATCGTCCTCACAGACTTTTACCCCGCCGTACTAACCAACCTCCAGTCCAACATCGACGCCAACTTTTTCACCTCCCCCGACGACCACCACGGAGCGATCGTAGTTCACAGTCATCCTTTCGACTGGTCCTCGTTTTCACACACGACAGAGATGCTACCTATACCTGACATCTTGTCCACCCCGTTCGATCTCGTGTTTGGCGCAGACATTGTCTACGAAGCGCAGCATGCAGTTTGGATACGCGATTGTCTGACGTCTCTCCTCTCACGTCCCGACGGTTCGAACGAGGATCCCGTCTTTCACCTCGTAATTCCTCTTCGGCCAACACATACGTTCGAGTCTAGCACGGTCGAAGAGGTGTTTGGCACCAAGGATCGTGGTTCGGAAGGATCACAGCGAGAGCTTACCATACTCTCGAAAGAATCTATCGTTTGTGAAGCTTATGGGGATGGAAGGTCTGAGAGGAGCCGCACGGATGATGACGTAGAGTATGTATACTATCGAATCGGATGGACCTGATGAACTAAAATGAATGCGCAAACCCCTTTTTCTTTTCAAACCTGGTCTCACGCGGGGGTGGTCATCATAAACTGGGAGGGTCCAGTAACGTCAAGAAGCGCAAATGAGTCGCCACGTTACCCTCACTTCATCGAGGCACTCAGGATATCCAATTCTCGTGCGATCAACGAATTCGGACACTGTTTCTTCAGCGCTCTGATAAAAAAGGGTATCAGTAAAGCGACACTCGCCATAAAATAGACAACAAAAAAGGACATACTCCAATCCTTTCTTGTCCCCTCGCTCCTTGCATTCTCTCCCCGCCGCACGCCAGTCCTCGCAAAGCACATACAATTCCACCCTCTTGGGCGCATCACATCGTATGACGTAGCTTGCAGCCTCTTTGAGGTGCCCAGTCACGACGAGATGTCGAACGAACGCCTCGTATCCAATCGGACTCCGTCTCGATCGCGCAAACGTATCGAGACCGTCAAAGTCCCTAAGAGCCGTCAATGCATGCAGTTTGATATACCAAAATCTACGTCGTAAAGATAAAAAAGAGATGGCGTTGAGATTTACATCCAATTCGGACGATCTCCACTCACCGTTTGTCGGGGACCTTGAACTCGCTCTTGACCTTGTCTGCTTTCTTGCTCGTCCCATTCATAAGACAGATACGTATCGTCTCAGACACGCTCTGTCCAAAGAATTTGACCTTGCCATCCGAGTCCTTCTCGAGCTGTTGTTGCATCGCAAGCAGACGTGCGCTCTCGTCCATCATCTGCATTTCCGAACAAATCAACGCTCCTTCATCTCGAGTCTCCGGAATCCTGAAAAAAAAAAAACGCACCTTGGCTTCAAAGCCGCGATCCTTATCCTCGGAAAAAAACTTTTCCGCAGCCTTGACAGAAGTGATCGTCGCTGCTTGGTCCTACACCTCGCGCACGATTACGAAACGTGAACGAGGTTCGACGAGAACCAGACACGCACCGTCATTTGGCTTGCTTCTTCTAGCGCCAGCACCGCGCTTTCCACTCTTCTGTCGTCACTATAATAGAAATCGCGTAGCATTTCCCTGTTTTGTTCCCGAGCATACACCTGGAGTAGCCTGCTGGCAGGTACGAGGCTTTCTCCCCCGTCCTCGATCAAACGGAAGAAGGAGCCGAGCGGGAGCCGCTTGTGCAAGTGCAGCAGAACATGGTACACTGAAACGCTCAGCAAATCCACTCGCTACGGACGACATAAACAGAACGCACCAAGTTCGGTGTCCCCACTGTCCACCGCTTTCAACAACGCCAACTTATCTTCCTTCATGGTCAACAGGAGTGGTACCTGATCCGAAGCGCGCGTCTCGTGGTCGAGAAGCTTGGGGGCCAAAGTCGACGTTAATAAAAGACGGCGGCGGCGGGGCGAACATGAAGAAAAACAAGGCGCACTGCTTACCTTGGTCGCAAGGCCCCCCTTACCGACTTCCCATGCACGACGCGCAATGTCTGCGTAGCTCACTGCACCCTTTCCCAGCTTCTCGAACTTGTCGACGATCACCTTGCACAACTCCTCGTCTTCGACATCTGTGGCGGAGGATTTAGAACGGGCAATCTTGGCGCTGGCCCAGTGTTTCAATACAATGTCCGCCTTAAGTGAGAGGTATGAGGAGATTCGAAGGGCGAGAAGGTGCAAATTTCTCGACGTCAGCCTGGTGATGAGATGCATCGGGGACACGTATTGATATCTTGACGCGTACGACCCATCAGCAAGCTGGTGAAAACTGAGACTTTTTTAATACTTACTGGGAATAGGTTAACGGTATCCCTATCTCGTAGAACCTGACCGAGTTCAACACCTTTAATGCCTGCCCCATCGCAACGAAATCACCAGGGTTGTACAGATCCAAGAATCCCCAACCAAACTTGGCTGCCTAAACATGTCACTTGCTCGTCAACAAAAAAAAGGCGAATCCCAAAGGTCGTCAGGGGACTAACACTGAGAAGCCGACGTTGCCAGTACGGTTCCCATTCGTGGCCCGCAGCATCGATACATTCGTTGACGGCAACCGCAAGTTCAGGTCGAATGCTCCGAATGCTCTCGTCTGCCTTGGACGAACGCCGAGTAAAGCTCTCCCATGCGTCAAACAGTATCGCAGACGGAGACGTCGAACCGGGTCGGAAAACCGACATCGACGATGCTATCGGTGGGATCAGTTTCGTTGATAGGTTTTTCATTTGAGCCGTTCATCCGTACCGGGGACTTTCTGTATGAAATCAGAGACTTCTTGGCCAACGACGCGCACGCCGTCGAGTTCTGTGACTGCAAACGTCGCTCCGGAATAGAAATACCTATGTCATCCCATGATTTTCCTCGCGAGAATTATCGATCCGCACAGTGAACGTACCGCAGAGTGTCGCCAGAAGGCCCAACCAAGAGTGCAAGATTGTTCCACGTGACGAGAATGGCATCGTTCCCGCACCATTCGACTTGGTGGACCGGACCCTCCGCGCCAGCCGTCTGAGTATCAAATTCCGCGAGGCTGCGTTGAAAGTCGGTCGAGACGACCCATAAAAGACCACTGTAGTTCAAGAGCGCCAACAACTTGCCATTCGGCGACGGAGATACCTTCAAGAACGGCCCGCGCGCTACACGCTGGTCCATACTCTCCAGATTATCGACAGCCAGAATTGTCATCTCCACCGACAGCAACACCTCGACGTGTCGCGAGATATTCTGGTCAGGTGGAATGACAGCCCACGCATGTGGTGGCTCGGACAACCCTATCATTCAGGCCGTTTCAGTCCTCTCGCGTCAAACACACACAGACACGTTATCCCACACACACCAGGATTCGCCAACGTGAGCGGCTTGCCACCTTCCCAATCCTTGGCCTCCAGGAGCGTCAATGAGCTCGTCAAAGCCACTAATCCATTCTCATGGATCCGGGCGTCTATTATCCCCATTTCTGCGGCCTCTGATCCGAGGGAGTGCTGTTGGTAGTCGCCTTGGAGGTCGTATAATCGATAGACACCCTCTTCGTTGAGCACTACCAACCGTTCGTCGGCAGTCCATCCAAACCGAATGATTCTCCCCTGATCCCACTGTCCACTAGCTCGTCAGCTATCGTCGCCTATAGTATAAAAGCAACAGAATATTCACATTGAGTAACAGCAGCCCTTCGCCCGCGGAAGAAAACACTTGAATCTGAGACCTCGAGAAAGCGGGACCAGCGCGACCGATCGCGATTATCTTTGACGTGTCAGGCATGAGCGCTGCATGAACAAGGGGATGTGGAACGGAATCAGCATATGTTGCGCGGGTCGTACGACCATCGCTGCAAAAACAGCGCGCGTACGCACCGATGGGTCCACCGTTTCGACATCCAGCGATGATGAAGTCGTTCAGGTCGGGGAGTTTCCCTGGTATAGAATAGAGCTGTAAACGTCGATAGAATACGTTTCCTTCGGGCATTGCTTCCCAAGTAGTCGTCGGGTGTTCGACAGCAGAGTCCATCGCGTCCGTCTTCCAGTGTGACGTGCTCCCCGCTGGTTGGTCGACTCAAGGATGGAGATGGTGACTCGTTTATATGCTGGAATTGAAGCTCCAGGTGATGACTTGCGAGAATCCCTGAAACTTGATGAGCTCGAGGTGAAGCACCAACGGTCCAACTCGAGTCGCAGTACGTAGTTGTTGGCTGCCGAATGTGGTAATCAAGCTAGTAAGTGGTCCGGGACGCCGGACCGCGACATACATCCACACACTTGATGGCAAGAAGGCAGAAAATGTAGTATGCATAAACGTGTTCAGTGATATACATGCTTTACAATGCCTAATAAGCCACCGAAATGTCGATGCACGAGAGTCTACGATATGAACTGAGGTTGAATAATACGGATACTGTATATAAAAATGGACGGCGGCGCTGCTGCCTTTAAAACAGTCGGGATGGTTTCCAGAACTCGCCTGGGCCCTGGGGAAGGAAAGGAGAAGAGGACTAATAAACCCTGAGCGGAACGCGCGCCCTCACGTCGTCTTGGCCGACCAAGACAGAAACATCAAGGTAATACTGCAGAAAAAAAGGTGAGACACACTCAATCGCCGCACACAGCGACAGTTCTCACCTTAATGCTCATTCCAGGCCACTCCACACTAGGCAACATGTCCTTGGACAGTTGCACTTTCCCCTTGCAGAGCCCATCAGGAAGATTCCGCGATACATCGTTCGCCCGAGGACGTTTTTGAAAACCAATGAAGAGCTGTGTCTCCAGCGTTCGCGATACGGAGAAAGGCTCCTGTGGGAGCTCAGGCAGAGGTTTGTTTGCAGAAGAGGACTCGTCTCGAATGTGAGATCGAATGAGTGTCTTGACCGATCGTCTGAGCAGCCTAGAGGGGGGTGCGAACGGGGATATTGGGCTGTCCGACTCATCACTGGCAGGTGGTGTGTCCGGAAGAGTCGGTGGTTGCGGCGTGCGTGGTGGGGCTACAGTAATTTTGCGGATAAGGGATACAGTGATCGTTGCATCAGCTTTGATCTCCTTGACTAGAGATGGTGATCTGGTCTTCGTTGCAAACACAACAAAATATGGAATAGAACTACAGCGAGAAAATGATTTTGGACTGGGAAGTGTCACCTGTGATGAGCACCATCAGTTTCATCCTTAAAAACGAAGTCACATATTCACTTACCGCACAGTTGAACGGAATTAGGCGTTCTGGAATCAAAGGCATTTCCAGCCAAGATTTCGGTTCCATAGCAGAACCGTCAAAGGATCGGAAATCGGTGTCTGGTTGGAATAATACAGGGGCTTCTAATCTGGGAGAAAACAGTCAGGTTATAGCTTATTTTGCATGTTTACCATCGGCGTACATGGCTTTGGGCTGGGACCCGTCTGATGCTTCCCAGATTGCTGTGATACGGTATGCGACCTCGAGTTCCTCCGTGAGGGACTGTCTTTGGAAATACCTACTGGGAGAAGTCTTGGATGAGAACGTTGGTGGCATCTCCTCGCCGGGCCGAGGAAGTTCGAAACTGAATTCGCAAGAATGGCCAGCAAGACTATTCAGGCTTGATGTACTAGGTCGCTTGCGAATACTTAGCGCCTCGCGGAGGGTTGGTCGAGGATCAGGGACAGATGAGATAGGAATAGTAGCTGATGAAGACAAGAATACATGTCGATGTTTTCTGACTGTCTGGTTATCGGAATACACATCGCCTGGATTATCCTTGACAGATGAATATTCAAAGGCACCTTCCAGCTGAATCTCTATTAGCCGAGAGAAGGAACGAAGGTAGAAGAAACATACAGAAATCGTTAAGCGACCGTGCTGGGAGCAGCTGGGATCAAGCACAATTTTTCCTTCAATCTTATCTTCGCCACAAAACACTGGACGAGATTGCGAAGCCTCTAGCCCAGGTAGTGTTACCACCTTAACAGAAGGGCTATATATTTGCATATCCAAAAGTAAGGAGCTAGAGGGCCCGTCTAAGTAGGTCTTCTCTGGCATATGAGTTATGCTCACCGGAAGAACGAAGTGTGTGAATGAGAAGCGGGCCTCTGTCTGGCGGCCTGCACATAGCTTGAGGGCGACGCGGTGGTTTGAATTAGAAGGGAAGGCTTGAGGAGTATCATCCTGAGCTCAGGATGTACGATGGACGGAACGAAAGAGATGCGCACCACCTGCGACCACAACAGCCTGCTGTTGCGTCCGATATAAGTTGGTCTGACAGACCTGCCGTACAACCGTCGACGTATTACTTTAATCTGACAGAACATCAGAAGCATAACCGTGGGGGTCCGTGTCTACGTACCCTCAGCTCCGGGGAGGTTCGGTAATTCGGGTAGCCATGTGATCGGATCGCACAGTTCATTCAGCCAATCTAAACTTTGAGGAATTTATCCAGAGCGGTAGTACGGTGGGCGAGAAGGATCAGGTTGACTTTTTGACCATCAGGTACTCCCATTGGTGTTGAGTGTATTCTCCCATCATTGGAGTGATCCCAGAGACCCGCCGAGCGTGGTAGCTGATGCAATTCGCATAGGGTAGCGCTGTCGAACTATCGTAGGAATGTTTCACACTTTAGACACTCTCACAGGGAAAGCATCAAGAGGTTGATTGATACTTGCAGTTTAACCGAACTGGTAAATCTGGGGTCTCTACGTCGTGCATGGTTACGCGGTATTCGTGGTGCTTGGCAAAAATCTCACTGACAGTGGCCCAACCAATGGGTGTTGCGGCTGCAAGTTCTTCCTTTAATCTTTGCCGCCGCTTGCGGGAAAGGAGTTTGAATCGGTGACAGCCGGTTGTCAACCTGATCGCAAATCCCTCGTGCTGAGAACTTACCACACCGAGTGGGAAACACCTGATGCGGCGAATTGGAGGAAAAAAACTCTGCAGCACTCGAACTTGAATGTGGGGATGCGGTACCTTGTTTTCATGCCACAAAGGAGTCGACCATTATTATCATCCAATGATGCAATTTCCATACTTCTCAATATGCGATCAGCGGACCCTGACCGAGATTATAGGCTGATCGAACCCGACGTTCAAGGAGCAGACTTTGCCGTGCGCGACAAGGAAAAAAAACCGACCCGGAGTACCCGCAGGCACAATCAGGGTCGTTTTAGACGTATGTGCACGAATCAGGTCCAAGGCAACCGAGGATATATGGCGTCGGCCGACGAGTGTTCCAAAGCGATAGTTGTTGGTGGCTGAAGCTTGAAGGATCTGACCAGTTTCTGGACCTCCCGAGAGAAACCAATCAACCATGGAATGTATGGCGTCACTTTGTGCGCATGGATCGATCAGAGGAACAGGGCAATAAGCACCTCCATCTGGTTATTCAACCCCGGCTTTACCGCATTAGTCCTGGGCCCTGGCGCTAACATGATATGTGGGGTGCGGGAATTGCTGATGGGCCCCTATGTAAGTACCAAGTGGCCGCTTGGATCCAGAGACGAGGAAGCTAGCCCGGCCGGGCCAATAGTTGCACTCCCACTCATCAGAAGTTCTAGCGGGCCTGGCGAAGATAGGTACGAGTTAATCTCCCCAAAACGAACCAGTGGACGCTGTAACGGTTGTAGAATGAAAATAGGGTTTAATAATATCCATACCACTTAAACTGTCACCCCAACAGACGGGGCCCGTGATCCAATTCGAAATGGGATGTTGTCTGGCCGACAGGTGAGCCCCATGTTCACCGTCAGCCCTAACCCGTTTGATCGGCGTCCGATCGGTATCTCTCATAGATTTCTTCGGAACCTTGCCAATTCCGTTATTCAATAAACCTTGGCGAACCATCCGAAGCCTCTGAATCGGAGACGTCGTTGGCGGGATTTGCGCCAGCCGCACCACTGAATCAGGTGAAACAGACGAAAAATAAGTACAAGAAAAACAGGCCTGGCTGGTGCAAGGCCGGTTACGGCGACCACCGCACTGGTTTGTTTGAGCGCGCTGGCACGATCGTGGCAAGCTAACACTGGCAGTACTACTGGGAGTCGGACTGCGGGCGTCTTCGCCGGAATACAACTAGAGTAAATCAGATATTTTGAGGAAGAGAGCAGAATACAGGAGTCCATCAGTAAATTTCAGTAGGGGCTGTAAAGATACTTTTCATCCAAAGTACGAACCGATAACTTGGAGTTGCCAAGATCCTGACATCGGAAACTGGCCCAGGGCGCAGTCACTTGACGAGAGGTTGCATAGAAGAATCGACCAACACTCAACTTTCGAGAGCGACGGTTTCCGACACTATCGCATTTGGGCTAGTTACATTTCGAAAGTAAGGGGATGAATGTGTGGATATCTCTGACCAATAGGTGGCCTGCGAAGCTTAGCGGAATTCTCGCGCAGGCCATAATGCGGCCCACTGAATGCCTGAGCACACAGTCTTGCTTGTAGGTACACCGATCGAGATCCTTGTGTGATCGAGCGACTTCCTTTGCTTCTTACTCAGGTTAATTCCAACTCGATGAAGAGCGTTCTTGTCACAGGTTCCAACCATCCACATCTTTCATGACGATCTGATGGACCAACTTTATGTTCATACCTAGGTGCATCGGGGATCCTAGGAACTGCCGTCTACAACGCATTCCAGCGCACAGGCGTCCACACCGTCGGTCTATCATACTCCCAAGTCAAAGAAGGACTTGTCAGACTCGACTTGACCAACGATCTGCTCTCCCAGGGAGGGTCGACCCTCCGCAAGTTGTTTAGCGAACACAAATTCAACTGTACGTCAATGACCCCATTGGTACTAAACGTTCGGGGTTGGCTCGATGCTGATGGGCCGTGCTGAATCCTTTCAAGGGGTGATTCACTGCGCAGCCGAAAGGCGGCCAGATGCATTCAAAGAAGTAAGTCGGGTATCCTTCCCTGAGGCTTTGAGCTCCTGCACGGTGTTCATCAAAAAAATGTTCTGTAGGGTGGCGCGGCGGCCGCAGTTAAGGTGCGTGCACGCGTCGATGACCTCACCGGGTTCTGTGATCAGTATCACCCATATTGTAGCTCAACCAAGACGTGCCTGGACACCTCGCTGAAATCTGCAGGGAAAACGATGCTACCCTTGTGTATATTTCCACAGGTACCTTGGTTGTCCTGGGAGATATACGTACTTTCTCACGCAGAAGGTGCCCTGGAATGTAGATTATGTCTTCGACGGGCGGAACCCTCCTTACAAACCAGGAAGCGAGGCAAACCCGTTGCAAGAATATGGTATCACCAAGTTTGCTGGTGAGAAGGCTGTTTTAGGTGTGAGTGGCGCCAGGGTTGTTGTTCTTCGGGTGCCTGTACTGTGAGTACCCACCAAGTCACGATTCGCTCTGGTCTGACCTGATTTTGAAGCTATGGTCCAGCACCGAAGAATTCAGATACCGCAGTCAACATCCTCCTCGATGTCGTCCAGGACCAATCTGGAAAGACTTACAAGATGGATGACTATGCGCAGAGGTACCCCACCAACGTCCTCGATATCGCCTCGTTCCTCGTTCGTCTGTCGGGTAGGTGCTCAATCTCATCTTTCAGTTTTTCTTCTTTCCAATCCAGACACAGATCTAAACAAGGCTCTCCCCCGAGTCGTGCACTATTCGGGCGGTGAATGCCTGACCAAGTACAGCATGTGCGAGATATTCGGAAAGATCCTCAGGCTGTCCATAAACCACATCATCCGTGATAGCGCTGTCCCAGCGGACGGAGTCGCGCGTCCCAGAGACTGTCACTTGTCCACCGATGAAACGGTAGAGTTGGTCGGTGACCTGGGTTGCTCGAGTTTCGAGGAATGGTGGTCCAAATATTTGACTAGTACTCAGACGAAGTAAGAACGTAACTCATGCCAGCAGTCTCGATCGTTTGTACAATACGGAACAAAGAATCACAACTCTCGCCACGTCAACGACTTTCCTGCTTCCTCTCTGTCACTTTCTCTACCGGATGCGGCTTCTGAGCGGGCAAGCATTGCGCATACTGTTCCTTGACCTGTCGGATGGATGTTCCAGTGCCATGAGGTCTACTAAGAACCATCAAACTACCAGATTTCGACGTACGGAATCACTAAAGTATTCTGTTTGTACGGAAAGAATCAGACGTACTAGCCCCTCTGAGACTCGATGTGACTTACCTGCGCGTTGTTCGATGTCCTTCATGGGTCGAGAGCAGGTCCCATCAATGGACGATACGCCCATCGGGATATGAGATCCTGTTGCTTCAAGCGGGGGTGATTGAGTACCAGACGCCATGATGGTATAAACCGGGAGACACCCCCTCCTATGTTGGGTGACATCATACATCGGGTGTCCCCGAAAACATATACGAAAAAGGAAATCCTTTTCAAATCAAGCTTACTCGAGTTTCGCCTCGCAACCACTAGCTACCACGACATGATACATATGGTTACTGCAATAACGTCTCTATCTCCCTTCAAACATCGACGTGGACTTTCGTCGACACCCGTTTGTACCCCGATACATCAATCTCCTGAAACGCCGCGGCCGCACCCACGACAGGCCATAATCGATTCAGCACATAATACACGATGGACGATACCCCGAATCCCGTGAAGAACGCGAGCTCATATATCCGTGTAACTGCGATCGGCACCGTACGACCAGCTGTATGGTACGGAAATCCACGGGAAACGTTGTCAATTGCGTCAGTGCACTGTTTTTTTCTTCTCAGCCAGACCGTGACGGACCATTGCCAAGGGGCAAGGTACGAGAGGCTGAGCAAGAAAGCAAAATGGACTCACTCGCGCCCGCAAATCCAACCACGTTGATCAAGATCCCGGCGATGTAGGCAGCATAGGCACTGCGAAAGGCATCGTTAGCCATCCAGGCATCCCACTGACATGGTATCATTCACGGGCCACTCAAGCCACTCACCGGAAATTTACCCCGTACGTATACCAGTACCAGCTGCCCTTTCCCGTCTGGTACAAATCAACAACGTTATAATGTCCTTTACGAATCAGATAATATTCCGTGACCTAACCACGTCGCACGCAAAAACAAAAACCCGTTCATTTTGCCGTGAGCGCACGCTGCAGGACTAATGACCTTGAAGATGGACTCACCATTACTCCAGCGATGGAGCTCAGGAAGACAGAGTATGCAGATAGGTAAGATGTAAAGTTATTACTACTCTTGAGCAAGTTCCATGGACACATGCATAAGCCAACGATGGCTGCGATGTATCCACCTCGTCGAATATTCTATAACACGCGAAATAGGATTAATCATTGATGCATGTCGGTGTAGGAAGAACCGCAGATGATAACGGCACCCACAACGAAACGAGGAAATAGCGCGGTCAGGTCGCACCCGGCCGAAACTGAATTTGCGGATATATTCGTTCTGCGCCAACGCATACCCGCGAACCGCCCATTGTCAAATACCGAGCGGAGAGATGAAGCAGAACATGAATCGCCGTTTACTGTCGGTCGCAGAAAACACACATACCCCATCTGGCGCATGTATGGTTCATTCCATGAGTTATAGTAGCACAACTTGCATGTCAGATGCAAACGATTCTGTCGCTCACCTGTGCAATAACAAAGGAAGCGGAGATGAACCATACCTAGCCAACCGGTGAGCCACATCCTGCACAGTGAACGTAGTAAGTACTGAACCACTGACCCCAAACCTTGTCGCGGAAGTAGGACTCTCATCCAAGAATCGGCCCAATAGATCGATGGGCGACCAGATAGCCTCTCCATATATAGCCTGGGAAGATGAGCTAACTAGGATACCGATCAAACACACGATAGAAGATGCCAAGGGAAGTGCAACGAGTTGTGGCCAGAGTGCCGCAGCGGGCGTCCTTGCCCTAGACGCAAAGTCTGGTGCGTTCCTATTTTGTTTCAAAGTGAGATGGGGACCGAGAAGCAGGCAGGACATGCGGACGTGAGAAGCGTCACCGAGTTGCTGATACATGACATAAGGCTCACAACCATTGCCCAGGCCAGATTAGATCCATGGATAGAGGAAGGCTGCTGTACGATCGGACCTATACCATGTGCTTTGAGGATACACCATATGAGGAATACAATCGCCGCGATAGGCGTAACCATTGTCTTCACTACAAAGAAGTGGCGACTTTCCAGAAGGCGTAAGCAACAGGGTCTCGAGCCGGGAACCTTCTCTTACGAACATCTTGTGCACAGGAAACCATATCAATGGCAGCGAGAGAAGCCAGAACAAGAAGAAGCACATAAAGTCCCGAGTATTTGTTCCGGACGAAGCTGGAAGTGAATTGGCTGCGTGCCAATTATATTCATAAGAGATTCTGTGTTCATACCCCCAAATGATGGATTCACTTACGAATGGTATTCACACTAGGCCACATGGCCCGTAGCATCACCAAAACACACGTCCCTCCAATGCTGGCCTGCACCCCATACCATATACTGCAATCCCATTTAAAACACATACACGAGGAGCGGAGTTGTCAAACGTCCTCACCAAGACATTGCGCCCCGATTAAACACACACCACAAACCTCCAAAGATCCCGAAACTCGTGCGGATGACAACTGGAAATGTGACATGAAACACCGCGCCGGGTCGCGCGTTCAAGACCAAAAACGGTGTCACGACGACAAATGCCACCCATACGCAGATCCAAGCTTGCCACCACGACATACCCAATTGGATCATGGACGATACGATCATCCAACTCGAGGTGATGTTAGCAAACGCCAAGGACTCTTATTTTATTTTATTGTTTTGCGAGAATCACGCAAATGACTCACGTATTAATGTTGAACATGTCTGCCACCCAGCTGTTTCGATTCCCCCACCCCCACCCCCAACGTCATGAATTCGTGCTGTTCAGAAAAAGGAACGCCCAGACGTACAACGCAACATAGTTGTATCCACGCCAAGTCCTGTTTTCGGGGACTACAGGCAGCAGGTCCTCATTCTTTGAAGAGCCGAGATTGAAAGAGAGACGGGTTGGAGCGACGGTATTGTCAGAGCGCAGAGGGCACACTCACGGTGATTAACTGTTGGACCGGAGTGAGGCTGGGATCGTGAGGGATTTCAAGGGTTTGGGTCAGTCTGCGGAGCACGCCCATGACGAAGCGTCCTTGACAAATGTTTCGGAGTGGGATACTATCTGGAGGGAACCGCAAGCATCAAAACATGAAACCTGATCGATGTCGCCTTCTTGTGCAATTCCTTATCTACGCTCGGGTCCCGAAACGGGTGCAACAACGTTAGTTAGGCGATGGTCGGAACGCTCCCGGGTGTCGATAACAGGACGCGTACTCACGCATCGTTGATAAGACTCAAACAAACAACCCTTATCGCCATTGAATGGCATGGCGGTAACGCGAACAATAACCATGACATCCCATAACAAGGTCAGAGTATGTACAGCTGCGGAAAGTGACGTTAGCATTGATGGCATTATCAAAGACCATGGAGATGAATTAAATTGATGTATGTCTGGTAATACAAGGATGTGCTTCAGCCCCAGGCCAACAAGAAGGGTATGTTGGAATCACACAATGACAAGCAAAAGCAAAACGAGCAAACCAGACGAGGGACATAAACAACAAGGTAGATAGTCGTATGCTCGATCGTAAAGATGGTGTGGAGATGCTTGGAATAGATGGAAGTGATGATATGGACAAATATGCAATGGTATCCTTTTGGGCAGAGATTCTCATTGTTGCATGAGGAAGTTGATGGTCGCATCGGGTCGGAGAGTGGATAACTTGAGATTCGTCATTCCGAGTTAAAAGCTGGGGAATCGCGAGATGTTGGCGACGATTGAGCTTGCTTGAAGCGTTCCGAGGTGGGCGACGGCGAGGAAAAGGTGAAGGCGGAATAGATGCGCTTGCGTTCCGGCGTCGAGAAGGCGTCAGTCTGACGGGATGAGTCGTCGGTATTGCACGGTGTATCATCCATTGTTTGAAGAGGCTTGGCAGCCATGGAAGGAGAGAAATAGTCGCGAATAGCCGGTTCCACCGACTTTTCCTAGAGGCTTTGTCAGTGCCCGGCGATGTGAAGGAAGAGCTGTACGGACTCTTTCTGTGTGCACGTCAGGCTCTTGGCTTCCCGTGCGAGTCGCATCATAGGCCTCTGAGACGTCTGCCAAGGGCGAGACAGTCAACTCGTAGCATCGGGAATCAATGTTGATCTGAGAAATTGAGAGACGCGCTGGTCGGCGTTGTGACTCATGCTCTTCGGCAACTGATGGTAAGGGAGAAGCCTTGCGAGAAGAACGAGACGACTTGGAGCTGCTCTTCTTCGCGTCAGAGCTCCTGGGCTTGCCAGCAGAGCCAAGGGGCTTTCGCGTCTTCTTCTGTTCCCCCTTGAGCTCCTTGAGCTTCTTGGAAGAGGGAGCGACGAGCACTTTGGTAGCGAGAGCGCCCGTCTTCCGCTTCTTCGCTTCGGAGCCCACGGCAGGACCAGCACGCTGTCCGGTGACTGGGTGAAGGTTCTCCTTCTCAATCGCAGCAAGAGTGGATAATAATGTGGCAGCTGCGTCCGTGGCTGAGAGGGTCAGGACCCGAACATCACTGTCATCGTGGGACTGGGGGAGGTCGGATGGGGTGTCCTGGAATACAGTGAACGAGCGCACGGACATTGAGATAGGAAGGGTGGAGTAGGTGTGAGGGGGGCTGGACACGCGTGGGCGCTGTGCAACACGTTGAGGAAGAGAAATGAACCGCGTTCTCGCTCGCTTAGGATTTAAACCCACACTTGCCATTTTGAGACCCCGCCGCTCCGACCCGCCTCAACCGCGCCGCGACGCGTCTCGATCACGTGAGTTCCTGAACCGCCCTTGT